>JBBPDH010202879.1:4718-14751 GCA_037974565.1 Clupeocharax schoutedeni
CCAGCGATGACAGATTAATTTAGAGTGAATCATTGGAATGTTGAACCTTTACCGAAGACCATAATCAAAAATGAAGAGGCCAGACCTCTACCCTGGAGGCATCAACATGATGTCTTTGAGCAATGAGGAGTGTGTTACCGTGAATACCTTTGCAAATGTGAAGAATGGGCCGCTCTGCATTTGTTCCTGTGGGTACACATCTCTCGACAGTATCTCAGACTGCAGGCCAAATCCGTCTTATCCCTGCGGAAGTGTTTGGACAAACTGATTATGTGTGTTTGGGACACGCGATCCAGAGCAGAGTGTGTGCTAATGACAGATTTCAGCTTTTGTGTATTCATTGATTCCTGAAGCTTTCTCTGTGTAATCTATAAAATCACAGCTTTGGTCTGCCCATCAGGCACCGAACCCAGCATGTTCGACTACAGCCCAAATCTCACGCCATAAAAATAAATATGTGAGATTAAGCGAGCAGTTAAAATAAACAGCTGTAAGCTGGCTGTTTTTCTGTTTTTTTCCTACTTTCACAAAGAGAACATGTACTCAAATAATTTTGGGACACTCCTGTTCTTCAGGGTTTGGGCTAGGCCCTTTATTTCAGGTCAAGTGTAATCTTAATATTTAAGCATACCAAGACATGTTGGACAACGGCATGCTTCCATCTTTGAGTATAGAGTTTAGACCCTTTTCAATTCCAGTATGACTGTATCCCAGTGCACAAAGCAAGCTCCATAAAGACATGGTTGAATGAGTTCAGTGTGGAAGAACTTGACTGTCCCATACAGAGCCCTGACCTCAACCACATCCAACACCTTTGGGATTAACTGGAATGGAGATTACGAGCCAGGCTTTCTTGTCCAACATTAATTAATGACCTCATAAATGCTCGAAAATCTTTTGTTGCATGGCCTAGTGATTAGGGTGTTGACCCTGCACTCAGAGGGTTGGGGTTCAAATCCCAACTGCTAGTGTCACTGCCAAGGTACCCTTGATCAAAGTATTGCTTTGTACATGTATGACTATGCAGGTGACAAAAAGTATTTGCCTGATGTGTACACAGTTGTAAGAACCTGACATGATGGATGTTATTTTCCAGCTGTGTGGCCGATCTCAAGTTCGGTGTAATAATCACATTTGGATTGCTGCAGCCTGCTGCACACTTTAACTGATATTACCCTTCTTTTCCCCTGTATTTCCTGTATTTTCTCAGTGTTTTACTTAAGCACCACAGAGAGTATTCTGACCAGCTTCGTCTCTGTTTGGTACAGCAGTGCCAGTGCTGCAGACCAAAAGAGCCTGTTACAGACTGTTGAGATTGTTAAACTGTTAGCTGCCCTCATAACAGGACATCTTCCACAGATACATGCACTCGGTGCACTTAAAGAACCCGGATGCTGGACTAAAATCGGCCAGAAAACGCAGTGCAGAACGATGCACACTATTCGCACAAAACGGGCGCCTTTTTGACCAAGTAGTGGAGGGGGTCGGGACTTCCAACGTGTTTTCGAGTTGGATAATGGCGGCTTGTGAAATACAAGCCCAAGCGTAGGCTGCTGGTTTGTATAAATGTAAGCAACGTTAATAAAATTATTGTACTGATGTACAGTGCGGTAAAACCGGCAGATATTTTGGCGGCTGGAGAATCGCGAGCAAATGTTAGTCCATCATTTTCGATAAGTGCAAAATGTTAATGTTCCATTAAGGACAGCACTGACCCACAGCAGTGCACACTAAATCTCAGTGCACTGACAGTAGTCCGTGATTTTGGACACACCGATAGTCATAGTGCTAGTTATGCTAGCTGTCAAAGGTTTTGGCTGTTTATTCTATTTATATATATTTTTTTTCTACACAACTTAAAACTATCAGAGGTCAGACCAGGGGGTGACCAGCTGAGTTGCTGTGGTGGGACCCGCCCTGCTGGGGGTCGGGCCTTGGGGTCTTGTATCTTTTCAGTGCGTGGATGGCCCTCCACTGGGGGGGTAAAATGCATGCACTTATTTTGCAGGGAAAAATTTGGGATTAAACTGGTTAAGATGTACGAATTTTGATGACACAGTTTTCTTTTATTTAGAATATAAGTCGTTTTTAAAATGTCCTAAAAAAGAGCCATTTTGGACATATGAGGTTTCCTCCCAACTGCGGCGATATATAAGAGAAAGCTGAGAACCAGGAAATTAATGATCAGGGCAAAACACCTTTCAAGCTAAAGGGGTGATGAGTGTGTAGCAAGGCAGTTCATCTTATGGAGTGTGAGCTTCATGAAGAATGCATAACAAAAAGCAGAACATATGAGAGAGAGGAGAGGAAGAGAAAGAGAGAGAGAGAGAAAGAAAAGGAGAGAGAGAGAGTGGGAGAGAGAGAGAAAGAGGGAGAGAGATGGAGAGGGAGAGACAAAGTCTCTGCTTTGCTTTGTTATTTGAATAAAAATCATTTTTATGAAATTTCATGCTCTAGTTGCAAATATTCCGTCCACAATTATGGCCAAGAATACTTTTTGAGGCTTGGCTGCATTTTCAAAACTAGCTAAGAGCAGTTTGCCTCCTATTTGTAATCTCACAATAATATGTGCGTACACGCTCAGTCAAGTTCCTGGAACTGAGTAATTTGTGTTATCCAGTACATTACTAATACAATTTTTTGAATTGTAGGAACAGATGGCCCTCAGCAACATTCCGACATGCATTATCTCCAGAGTAAAATCTTGAATCTCCATTTTTGTCATTTTCTCCCCTTTATATCCTGCTTGTCCCCTGTACTGTGTCAAAATTTACATGACCAATGGACCAACAGAGCTGGTTTCAAATCACATAAAACAAATTCTTGTTAAATTAAATTACATGGAAAGTTAAAAAGATTTTTTTTCCTTCTCCCGTGAAGTTAACTTTTAAAGGTACAACAATTATCATATGTGTGTTTACCAGGCCTGTGCTACTAGATAAGTAAAAAAAAAGATTGCAAAAGGCCATAAAAAATCTTAATTCCCTCTTGCCAGCCAAGAATATTTGTTATCGAAATTTTCTTTCTTTACAGCATTGTGTCCATATAGCATAGTGTATTGCGTACATAATATTTTCTGGAGAGTTTTATTCTGACATTATCTTATATTTTATATTCTTCTTGTCTTGGGGTGTGTGTGTCTGTGCAGTTGTTGCATAAGCAATTCCCTCTGGGATCAATACAGTTTTGATTCTGTGTCACGACCGGGGGTTTGAGTCCCCTGTCGTGATTTACCTTGGGATAAACGCAGACAAGGCAGGCAGGATTCCATGCTTGTGCTCTATTTATTTACACGTGCAAAACAGAAAACAGAAAAATAAAGGAAATCGGGCACGATGGCCGTAATACTAAACATTAGAAGACTAGACGCTGGAACAAAACAGGAACGGAGAAAATAAATTGAGGATGAGGATGCACTAACAGTGACAGACTTAAATACTAAACTCAATCAGACACGAACACAAGGCAGGTGAAACATAAACACACGTGACCCAACCACTAACCCAGGAAAACCCATCACAATAAAAGTACTGAAAACAAACTGAAACAGAATGAAAAAAAACAAAAAAGCAGCGACATAACAAGGGCCGCTGGCCAGAACTGTGACATTCTGATTCTATTGCATAAGTAACATTTTTAATTACTACATTAGCAGTATGCTAACCTACAATTTAGCATCTCAAAAACTGTATAGTAATCGCTAAAACGCTTGCTTATGTGTTTTTTTAAAATGTAAAACAGACTTACGAAGTCAGAAAGCACAGAAACAAGACTGATATGTGGTTTGAGGCAAGCGTTTGATGGTTTAGGAGTTTATGTAATGCCTATTTACAACTAACAGTAATCTTAAGAAACACTGGAAACTAACAGCGGCTTGACTAATTTTGGCAGAACAGGAAAGCTAAACAAATTTGAATGAATAGTGGTCTTAAAAATGTGAATTCCCACAATGCCCTTCCATTGACATCTGTTACCAGAAACAGCCTTTATCTGCTAACAGTTCCCCAGAACTTCCATTATTTATGTTGACACATATTCAGCTATCTCAACAAACACCACATATGTTCCCAAAATGTACTCTCTGCTCACTCCAGTGCTTCACTTTGTATTCATAAACTTTGGCTTGTTTAACACTGTTCACTGATTTGTGGAAAAAGAACAGGGATTTTGGAATTGTATGTAGAGCATCAGAAATTATCATTTGAATAAAGAAAAATAAACAGGCGTTCCTTGAAGCGAGTCACCTAGTCTCTGTGTTTTCTGATCTCATGCTCCCATTCTATACAACTTTATTTGTTGCATGTAAACTCCATGGCAACTCATTCCGAGGCCCACAGTCTAATCCGGCTTGAAAAAGTCCATGCCATGGGCTGGGAGTGGGGTCACATTAACACATTTTACAATGTCTGGCTGGCACCTCAAGCTCACTCCCCTACTCCTACAGCCCATGAACTAACCACACTACACTGCAGAACTCCTCCTTCTTCTTAACTGCAAGCCTCAGAAATGTCATGCCAAGTCTATTACATGTAACCCCAAATCAACATATCAAACACCCTCTAAATCAACATATAAAAAAGAGTGTGGGCCTCTCAGTACTGTGATTGGCCAAGATGCTTGCTGATAGTGTATATATATATATATTTTTTTTTTAAATGGCCCATGCACTTGATTGAGCTTTTGCAAAGTCCATAGCAACAAATGTCAAAGTTTAAATGGGGTGTGGGTGTTTGTTCCGGGAGAAGATCAAGGCTAGCTGTGGATTAAATTACACTCGTAGCACCCTGCAGGATTAGCCTGTATCTAGAAGGTTGTATTGTAAATAAGGAACTAAAGCTTGGTACAACTTTGTGAGTCAATGTGGGAAGCCTTGGCTTCATGTCAAAATAACCTTTCCTCTTCTGGCCACACATTGAAAATGTTAGTGCCCTAAAGTACTAACTGTGCCAGAGAGTTGTTGTTTCAGCAAATGAGGACAAACTGTTGTATAGATCAATGAATTGCCAAATGATTTTTTTTCTTCTAGAAACATTGCAGTGTTGTTGAAGAATGGCACATTCAACAAATTGCAGTGGTTCACTTTATTACCAGAATCTCAGTAAATTGCATCTATGCTGACCTACCTGTAGCGTCTGGGCTAGTCGGATTTAAATATGATGTTTAGGACTCTCCAGTCGGGGTATCTCACATTTGTCTCAGAGCTCAGAGGACATATAACTGTTGCAGTTTCACCACCTGTGGATATCATTCAGCATTGTGAAAGGATTACTATGTACTAAATTAACACTAAATTAATGAATTTATAAATCCTGGACTGATCTGCAAGTTTCTTGGGCTCAGGACATATGAACCAGAGCACTTTATGGCAACCATGTGGTTAGATCAACATGGCCGGAAGGAACTAGAGGGGGTGCACTGACTGTTCCAGAAGAACGGCTTCTTTTCCCTCAAGCAAGTAAGTTTGCAGAAAATCCCTCCCCCATGATTTCTTCAGAGCTTAATGTGATATCACAACCCTAAGGCCCTAATTGGGCCTTCTTATCCATCTGCGCCAGAGGATAACAACGTTTGTCCCTGTCTGGGTTGCAAAAAAAGAGATAAATTGATTTAGTTTGGGTTGATAGTGTCTAATAACAAATAAACTATCTGCTTATCGGTGGTTCTCGAGATACAGCAAATGTTTGAGCAGAAGTAGCCAAAGCCAAAAGTTTGCATTTTAAAAAAGAGAGGGGAGCATATGCTCTACATTTTATGTCCATTTCTTAATTCCATAAATTACCGCCTGATACTGTATCTCTAAAGGTTTAATAGCTTTGAGATTGGTAAATATCAAATGTGGAGACAGGTTTACAGCTCTTTTTGACTATAGGAAACTGATTGTTGGTAAAGATACATAGTTGCGAGTAAGCTTATGGCCTTTTATGGCTTTCGTGGCTAAAACTGCTAGGCAAACCAATAGAGGACCAGCTTGTGTTGGTTTCCAGCAATTATGTACAGCCCACCAAAGTAGTTTTGGACTGATAGGGTCCTCACTGTGCCAAGAACATATAAGGATACTCATTTAGTCTCTAAGGTAACCAGGGCAAACTGAAACATCAAAAGAAAATTCTCCATATCAGCCATTTAGAGAAGAGCCATTATAGAGAACACATCTTGTCCAGATGTATATTCGGGTATGCTTGGTGTGGCTGCTGGTCAAATGTATAATTCTGACACAATTCTAATCAAGGGTATATGAGGGTAGACCAAAAGTCTAACCTGAGTGCAACAGTCTACTGAAATTAAGTCTACTAAAACGTTAGTCACGGTAATTTTGCTCATTGTTAAGCAAAAGAAAAAGAAACACATCTAATTCAGTGAAACAGACAAAGCCATCCAAGACAAGTTTCACAAAAGCTTAATAAAGGCAGGCCTGTGGAATTTATTTTCCTCTTTCAATGGCCATTAAACATTATATTACTTTTGTCTCATGGGGTGAAAGGGTGAAAAATCTGTATTCCCTAACAACAAATGGTTCTTGTTTCCCAACAGTGCAAAGGCCACATGTACATTGGCCATCTCCCTGACATTACCTAAGGGATGGACACGGAGAACAGTAACAGCTGATCCTAATTGTACAGACGATAATAATTTAAATGTTAATCTGTGATTTCATTTGCCTGACCTTGGGAGAACTCTGAAACTGGTGAACCAGCCAAACACAACAGAAAACGGCGTGAGGGTGGGGGTGGGGGTGGAGGCGAGCCCACAGACTTGTGCCTGTAGTCTAGGTGGATTCTTACATACATTACATTACAAAGAACATATGAAAACTGAAGGAAGTGAAAGGAAACCTTCCCAGTCTTCGAAATCCTACTTTAAAGCACAATACACACCAGCTACTAGACTGAGTATATCTTTAATGAAATTGTCTTGCCATGAAACTGATTTAATTTAAGCTCTGATCCAACTTTTGACTTTCCCCTGAAATATTAGCACAACAAGAGAATGACTGGCTGCTAATGTGCCATTTAAAAGACCTACACGTCCTGGATTAAGTTTGACTTAGGACAAACTCTCATTTCACCGTCTTCTGTGATCCTTATTCAGCAACAGTTTTGCCTGATCTCATGAGTTTTCGAGCAGCTATCATGGAATGGAGTTTAATCAAAATACGTGCTGCCATCACGATTTAGGGCTTGCTTCATGCTAGGGCAATGCTTCACTACCCTATGTATTTGTTCTGCATTTGAGCATGTACAGAAACAAGACTGGATTAAAACAGGCTTCACAACTGTGAAAACTAAATTCTTATTTAATTGTTACAGCCCTGAAATAGTTACACATGACCACATTTTGTGGAATTTCTTCTTGCTGTGCTGTGGTGAAGACTGTCAGCTTATAACAAGAAGGTCCTGGGTTCATTTCCACCTGGGCAGCCATCCTTCATGTGTCTGCAAGGTACTCCTGTTTCCTCCGATACTCCAAAGACATACATGTCAGGTGAGTTAGAGATGTTTGTGTGTGTGTGTGTGTGTGTGTGTGTGTGTGTATCTGTCTGTGATTGATAGCCTGGCAACCTGTTTATCTACCTTTTGCCATTTGACTGCTGGAATATGTTCTAGCACCCATCATGACTCTAGTTAAGGATACGATTCTCAGATAATTAAGGATTTTTGTCTGATAAAGGCAAATGAAGTGCTTACAAATGAAGTGCTTGTTAACACGAGCAAATTATTGCCCCCCTTGTTCATTGTAAACACACTCATCAACCACATTAGCATCCCTTTCAGATAATAACATACTACTGGACAATGGTTATCTTAAAAGAAAGGCAACATACTTTCTTTGCGAAACTGCAAAAAGGCTCTGAAAACAAGTCAAAACAAGAAGAATATATATCGTCTGAGTCATGACCTCTCAAGCTCTCATAGTAATACCCTCAGCAGCTCCCAGTTCCCCCATACCACTGTAATGTGTACAGTCAACCCGTCTATCCTTCATGCTTTATGGCCTCCAGGGTCAGCATATGGCTTCCATCTCAGTGATAGCATGGGCAAACAGCTTCAAACAAGCAGCACAGCTCAGTGCCAAAAACCACCCTGATGAGCACTGGAGGGTTCCCACAGAGGAGGAGAAGAGTCAGCATAACACACAGACAAACACACACACAAGGGGGTATTTTGCTCCCAGCGGAGGCCATGTCAGCCGCTGAGTCAGCAAATCATGGTTTTACCAAAAGTGGAGTAAGCAGAAGTGTGTCTACCTCATTATGATGTTTATGAAGAGGGACTATGAGGGAAGATAGGGAGTGGAGGAGTCTGTACAGTGAGAGAAAGACTCTGGGGCAAGAAAGAATACCTTTGTCAAGACAAAAGAACTGCATCTAACTAACTGCAAGAGTTCACTTCATTAAAAAAGCAGATTGTTAAAAGCAAATTTCCCACTATGGGGTTTAGATGCAGATATATTTTAATGTGTCTTATAAATATATATTGCTTAGGCACAGTTTACCATCAATGTCTAAAACATTTTATGGATGTTATTTTATAATGTTTTTCTTTTTGTTTTGTGTGACACAGAATAAAAGATTTGCATTCCTATGTGGGTGTGTTCTTTGTGTTAGTACTCCCCAAAATGGGACAGGGCCAAGTACTTTTTGTGCAATAACTTGGCCAGGAATGACAAAATTTGTATGTCAAGTTGGCCCCTAGGAGGTGAATGACTCAAGCTTGTTACAATAAATCCAACTGGCCTAAATTAATCTAGGAGGAGAAAACAGAGCTGTTGTTCTAGCCAAAGTGCTAGACAGCTAGACGTTTCAGGTGGTAATAACAACTTCCTGTAGTTGTTGTTGCTGTTGTTTTTACATTGTGTGTTGATTTTATTTGTAGTCAAAGAGTAGAGCTTTTAGCTTCCAGTACTTCATTTCAAAAATGAAGATGTCTCTGAAGGTAAAACACCTGTGTTAAATGCATTACATTGCTGTAAAATGAAGTGCATAACTTTCTGCTTCTTTTGACAAATGTGAATAGGCTCTAACATTTGGGAGTAAAATGGAAGGCAGAACGAAGTAGAAGCCAAGCTGACAAACAGAAAATAAATGTATATGCTGTTGGTTGCAGCCCATTAATATTGGGCTAGAGAAGACCACTTCATCATCTCCTAAAGTCGGGCATACAGGCTTAACCATCATCCCTTAATAATAGTGAAAAACAGATGCCCCCTCTGGAGCTCCAAGTGTGTTTACCACCTCTGAAAAGCTGACGAATCGATTCAGCTGATGCTGCATGAAAGAAAAGCAGTCTATAAAAGATCTGCAGTCTCCAGCGTGTGTGTGTGTGTGTGTGTGTGTCTAGAGAGAAAAAAGAGAAATCTTTTTCTCCATTTTGGCCACAATTGCCAGGTAGTTCATTTATTATCCCCACACCTCCCTAAAATTCCACACACATAACTCTGTGCCGTCAGTGAACAGAACTGATGGATAGGTTCTGCTCTCAAGATCTTGTAATTAGATTTGTGCAAGAGCACAGGTGGTCGGAAGGAAGGTGTTCTCTTTTTGCCTTATTTTGCTTTGTTTTTAGATTAATGTGCTAAAAAGTATTATTTTGGCTCTAAAACAAATTACACTAATATCTTAAGTAATACTTCCTTCTTAAAGATTGACCAGCTTATTCTTAAATTGTTTAACTTAGTTTTAGACATTTGTAACTTGTTATTTTATAACTTGTTTTAGTGAAATCTCACTGTATTGTATCCTTACCACCTGTTGTTTAACCACACCCTGTCTTTTTGGTATACCCCTTTGCTAACCCCATTTGTAGTCGGTGGAGCTCACCATTAATTTTAGTTCAGAAACCTGATGGTACTTCTCGTTTTTTACAGACTACCCTAAAGTCAATGTCATCACAGTTCCAGGTGCTTACCCTATGCCTAGGATGGATGATTGTGTGGATCCTGTTGGTGCTGCTAAGTTTGTTACATTTACATTTACATTTATGGCATTTAGCTGACGCTCTTATCCAGAGCGACGTACATCAGTGCTTAAGAATTC
>JBBPDH010202975.1:0-14736 GCA_037974565.1 Clupeocharax schoutedeni
ACACACACACACAACACACACACAACACACACACAACACACACACACACACACACACATACACACATACACACACACACACACACACACACACACACACACACACAAAACCTATTCACAGTATAATAGAAGCTGCATGGAGCTTTCTCCATTTATTCCTATTTGTAAGATTTGTGCCAACTGATTTCATGCGTAGTGGATTCAGGGCAAAACCACTACTACATTTTCATGTATAATAAATTAATGAATACAATAGATCATAAAATAAAATTTTTAAAATTTCTTCATTGTTGCACATGATATTTACAAAAGGGGTTCTTTTTGTTTCTTAAAGAACCATCCATTGAAAGGTTCTTTAAAAAGGCTCTTCTCTAACTTGGTCTGATATTTCCAGGTGTAAGTGTGAGAAATGTAATTCCCACAGTTAATACTGAAAAAGGATGCTGTAATCAGACGTCAGTGCAGAGCACTAATAATGAAGACCTCTTTTATATGGTGCACCCACACAATCACTAAAACACACAGGCACACACACACACACACACACACACACACACACACACTCACTTTTGACACTCTCAGCACACACACAGTTGGGCAGCCATCACAAGTTAACTTAATTAACAGGCCCCAGACAAAGCAGTTTATAAGGCTGAGTTAAGCTATTGCAGTTAATGCTTTTTAAATGCAGATAAGGGGTTAAGAGCACATAAAAAATGAGACTGAGTACAGAAAAGCAGTTATTGTTCCTAATAACTGATCTATGTAAAATCAGATACAATCAAATGAGGGTATATCTGGTTCACTTGCTGAAAAAAATTCATAACTGATGTCAGTCGCATAAAGTCATGTTTTTTTTTTACACGCTACCACAAATGGCTGTTCATTTACAACCACAATTTATTTTACTATAAAGAGCAATTTTTTAATACATAACAGAACTGTTATGGCTGTTAATTTACACCAGTGTCATTTTTCAATAAACCACTTTTTTCAATGCTTTATATTATGAAACTCCTCATTCCCAGTACAATTTCAGTGTAGTTACAGTATTCAGTGGTAGATATGTTCAAATTATGTAGCAAAGTAAAATGAAATTTGCTAAAATAATTGAGACCATTAAGTAGAAAAATTAAGGTGCCTTAAAATGTTCTTTGCTTGGATGCTATAGAAAAATCAGGCTTGTTTCCCTAAATATCTTTTCAGTAAGTTATTTAAAGAACCATTTTTGGACAGAGAGTGAGCGTGAAGAACCTTTTAAATGTATAAAAAATCAGTTTAGAGATTGATTAAAGAACCTCTGTATTATGTGAACGTTCTTAAAATGTGGGCTGTTATCCCACAGAAATAGTAGCAGTTAGTAAAATACTGAGATTATTGTGGATGTCTTAGGTAAATATTACATTATCACAAACATGCTTTAGATGCTTTTTACTGTGAAATGAATGAATCTGTACTCTTAAAAAAGAATATGACAAGGGAAAAAAAACATTTTATCTGTAGAACTAGTTCTGTAAATTCACATAATGTAAAAGTTATTTAGTTCTAAAAGCCTATACTTGGAGGTTCATTGAACCAAAAGTTCTTTGATTCAAGATTCACAATTTAAAAAAAGTTTTACTATCCAAAGTACAGTGTACAATGCGCAGTATGAAATTCATCTTTCAGTGCTTCCTCATAGACTACATACTTTTACCATTAGACAGTACAACAATACAACAAAAACAATAAAGACAAGTGACAGCATATAATACAGACATTCTGCTCACACATCTTGTCTCTTTCATCTTGTAAGAACCATTCATTAAAATGTTCTTTACAGAACTTAAATTATGTTCTCTTATGGCACCAGTCCGAGACCCCTTTTGCCACTTTTTGGTGTGTGGTGATATATATACTGTAAAGAATCCCATAATTTGACACTTGACCTCTGTGTTGCCAACCTTCAGGCCCCAAACTTGCTGTGAGTAGACCCAGCTGGAAACGGTTGTCAAGACTACAGGCTACCAAGGCAACAGCCTTCACAAGACACCGACCATGACATCAGTAGGTGGGAAGATCCAGAGCTCGACCAATGGCAGAGCAGAACTGGGCCACTCAGGTGAGTGTGACTGACCTGTACACACCGTCCTGTTGATACCTGCTGTTTAACAATTGTATATAGTCAGTGGTGTATATTCGTATATTTGTTACTGTCCTGTTAAAATATCTTAACGTGGTTTTGGCATTTTTCTTTTTTTACTCCAATTGAAACCACAGGCTTCCATCAACATTGTGTGAACATTTTTCATTGAATAGATTAATAGAAAGCATGGAATAAAACATTGATATATTTGTGTACTTTGAGGTGAAAAGGGTTTTTCCATCTCTTGTGAAGATTTTTTTCCTTCAACAACATAATTAACACAATTATATCATTTAAACAACATCTCCATGCAAGGAGAAGTTCACTCCAAACAGAAGCAAATATAGTCTTGGCCAAAATTGTTGGCACCCCTGAAATCCCTCCAGAAAATAAAGTATTTCTCACATAAAAGTATTGCATTAACACATGTTTTGCTATGTTTATTCCCTTTGTGTGTATTGGAACAAAACAAAAACAGAAGGAAAAAAAATCCAAAAATTGGCTGGACAAAATTATTGGCACCCTTTCAAAATTGAGGATAAATGAGATTGTTTTAGGCATGTGGTGCTCCTTTAAACTCACCTGGGGCAATATAAAAATCACACCTGAAAGCAGATAAAAAGGAAAGAAGTTCACTTAGTCTTTGCATTGTGTGTCTGCGTGTGCCACACTAAGCATAGACAACAGAAAGAGGAAAACAGAACTGTGTGAGGACTTAAGAACCAAAATTGTAGATTTGCCTTGTCCACAGTGTCAACATTATCAAGAAGTTTGCAACCAAGGGCACTGTAGCTAATCTCCCTGGGCGTGGACGGAAGAGAAAAATTGATGAAAGGTTGCAACGCAGGATAGTCTGGATGGTTGATAAGCCCTAAACAAGTTCCAACGAAATTCAAGCTGTTCTGCAGGCTCAGGGAGCATCAGTGTCAGCGCGAACTATCCGTCGATGTTTAAATGAAATGAAACGCTATGGTAGGAGACCCAGGAGGACCCCACTGCTGACACAGTTTGCCAAAATGTATTTGAGTAAGCTGGGTTTGCGTCTGAGATCTTGGGTCTTCCAGCAGGATATTGACCCCAAACAGCCTTCAAAAAGCTCCAGAATAAAGAGCTGAAGAGTGACCAGCAATAATCCCAGCTCTAAAGATCTAAACACCTGTGAAGAGATCTTACAATTGCTGTTGGGGAAAGGCGCCCTTCTAATGTGAGAGAAGGGAGCAGTTTGCAAAGAGTGGTCCAAAATTCCGGGTGAGAGGTGTAAGAAGCTTATTGATGATTTTAGTAAGCGACTGATTTCAGTTATTTTTTCCAAAGGGTGTGCAAATATTAAAGTAAGGATGCCAATAATTTTGTCCAGCCCATTTTTGGAAATTTGTGTGACATTATGTCAAATTTGAACCTGTGTATATAACATGTGTTAAAGCAATACTTTTCTGTAAAAAAAAAAAAAAAAAATCAAGGATGCCAACAATTTTGTGCAAGGCAGCTTGTTCTCCAGGAATGTCTGATGATAATGGTTAAAAGAACTTGAAATGCTATACTACCTCCTTCAAGAACACCTTTCTTTCAAGTTTTTCGGTCTGATGAATGAAATACAAATGCAAATTTTTTTTTTGGAATGATGAGGATGGACATGATCAGGAATTAGTTTAGTTGAGGGACAGCTCAAGTTTGACCTTTTGGAGGAACTGTCAAAAAGGTGAGATCGCATTGGTTTGGACATGTGCTGAGGAGAGACTCTGAGTATGTCGGAAGAAGAATGCAGAGGTTGGAGCTGCAGGGATGAGGAGAAGAGCAAGGCCTAGTAGGAGGTTTATGGAGGTGGCGAGGGAGGACATGCAGGCAGTTGGTGTCAGAGAAAGATGCAAAGGATAGAAGGAACGTGACGGTTGATTTGTTGTGGTGACCCGTAATTGGGAGCAGCTGAAAGTAGAAGACGAAGAAGAAGAAAACAATGAATGCAATCCAGTAAGGCATGGTGTTTATCCATAGAGACCTTTATCTGTAGAGACCTTTAATTCTTGGGGCAGGACAGAAGTAACGTTTGTGTTATAGGGACATTCCAGCCTCATTTGTTTTGTAAAAACCATCGAAGACTTTTTAGAGAACTAAAAGTAGGTTCTCCCATGGGACCAACCCGATAACCCTTTTTGGGACTTTTTGGTTTGTGGTGGTATGTAGTATCAAGAATCTCATAAATACAGAATCACCAACCTGCTCACTTTGAGCAGACCCAGCTGTATTCAAATAAACATGATATAGGAGTAGTAAAAAATAGTGAGATAAATGTTGATATTCTGTGTAACATCTCACACCAGGCCACCTAAAGTAAATTACATCAGTGTTTTCTCAATATAAAGCACTATGCATGCATTATGCAAAATATGTTATACAGCCTTTGGGAATTTTTGTGGTGTTTCCAAAGGCAAATATGTACCCTGAAGCTGGCATTCTCACTCATACGTCATATTAAGTGTGCCTATTTACTGTATAATTATGCATTAACAATGCATGCAGTGTATTCAGTGTTACGCGTTTGTGATAGGATGAGTGTACTCATATTTATTTGAACTATGGGTATACCAGCAAGACCTTTCTGACGTAACAGGACGTGTATGAGGGTCTATCTGTTTGTATAGAACATGTCAACGTTCATAGCTGTAATAATATGCTTGTGTTGTGATAAGGTAATGGTTCCAATTTTGGTCTGACCTTACACCATTCACTAAAGTTTTAAGCAACAGCACATATCTTTAAAAGAATATAAGTATAAAAATAATTAGAAAAGTGCGGATGTGTGTACATACATAACAACAAATTATCTGTTCATATGTATCTGTACAGTTACTTGAATCGGTACATAATTACTGTGGAATGTCAAACATTAATCACATGGATTAATTAGGGCTGGGCGATTAATCGAATAGTAATCAAAATTGACATTCAGAACCTATAATTGATCAAATTTCCAGGTCGACCTTGCTACGTTATTCAGTCGACATGTTAAGCATGGAGAGCTTAAACACTGAGACAACTGAGCAACTTGTCAGTGAATTATGAGGGCAAGAAAATAAAAAATAAATAAAATAATAATTCATTAATCGTAATCGAGTTAAAATGTCCAATTAATTGAGATTTTGATTTTAGGCCAAATCGGCCAGCCCTAGGATTAATGCCAGTCTGTAATTAATGCCAGTTTGATCATTTGCTACTGCCGCTTAAATACAGACCCATGCAGAATGGTTTGAAGCCAGAATTTTGGTTAGATTATCATATCAAGTGGACCATACTGCAGACTATACAGCAGATAACATACTAAATGCACCATACAGCAGACTAAATGTTAGGAAACTTGCCATTTCCTGTGATGATGCAGTCCAAGTCATAATGTAGGTAATTTCTCACCTCTTGTTGCAATCAGTAGAGTCTTATTGGAAAAAGTAATTAACCTCACAGAAGATGAGTAAAAACTAATTTTAATACGTATGTGCATTCATACAAACTGTTCTGCTGCTGTCCACTTGTAACACTTACAGTTGCATGTGTTGTTAATTTGTAATTATGCAGTCATTTTAATTTCCAAATACATTTGTTAAGTATACAATGACCCATGATATATTTACATTTATATTTACAGCAGCAGCTGTAGTAACATATTTGGCTCCCAAATAGTAACATTTAGCTAATTGTTTTTCCTTTTTGAATCTACCAGCTAATGGAAAAAATCACCAAAACTCTGGCCAATGTAGGGGTTTTCCTAGTGTTAATACTCCAGAACCTAACTTAACCTAACAGCACAATTCACGTGTTTACAATAGATTTTGAAATAGATATGCAATCAAATGTCCTATGACTTTTTGAATAAAATGTATTAAGATTTCTTTCTCTTATTTTTTTTACTTGTGTATCTGTTTACAATAAGTAGTAAAATCACTTTAGAAAACTGTTTATGTGGAAAGTCTTAAGTGTTCAGAATCCTTAAGGACAGTTAGAATTATACATACTTCTTAACTTACGTCTCTTAATGTGAACATAGGGTAAGTATATCCGATACATATGTAACATAAGTGGTCATTGGTCACACTACTATGGACATGTTTTTGCAAGTGGTCCATAAAGAATTTCCAGCAAACTGTTTGTGACAAAATGAGCAATTTGTTTTGTGTCATTTCTCACTCTGAATGAAGTGACATAGGTTTATGATTCCACAGGCCTGATGTGTCACATTTGTTATGACTCAGCTTGCCTATACTGCAGCATGACTCGAGTGTTGTGAAAGAACTGTACAAGGGAATGACTCACTTCATCAAAATGTATATCAGTGCACGTCAATCTGGAAAATATCCTGCTGAATGTAATGTCATATGAAAACAGCACAGCGTCACTGCATTCTGTTAGTGGTTTGTTTGGAATGAGTTTAATTGTAGCCTTGTGTAAAGAAAAGATTTGACTCCTGTTATTGTGTGTGTGCCCGTGTGTGTGCCCGTGTGTGTGCGCGTGTGCACGTCTTATTGTGAATCGGCATGGTCTCTGTGGTGATGATGTCATGACTATTGTAATGATGTAATGAGATTAGTCTTGGAGGAGAGAGAGAGAGAGAGCGAGAGAGCGAGAGAGAGAGAAAATGTATTTGTCCATTCATTTGCTTTCCTACTGGAACATCAGTATGACGCCAGCAGAACACTGTGATGAATAAAGACACCAATTCTGTGGTAAATGAGAAACCCTACTAACATTAACTGTCAGTGCTTAAGGTATAGCTTATACTTTTCATGTGACTGTCTGTGAGGTGTGTGAGACATGTTAACAAGTACAGGATTACACAATACAGAATTTGTTGCTTTACTAAGTTGTGGTTTGTGGTACATCGAACCAGGGGTGTCAGATGCATTTTTAATGTGGAGGGGGCACATAGCTCTACGTGTCACGGTGGGTGGGAGGGGGTTGGGACTGGAGTCGGCCATTGTCCTGAAAAGAAGTGCAGGGAATAAAACGAATGATTTTGAAAATCAAAAATCCCCCCCCCCCCCCGCTATAATGGTTCTGGCGCCCATGCATCCAACTGTGAGGGACAGAAAAAATTAACAATTAAGAAAAAATCATCTGCTAAAGTTTTGTTAGCATAAAGTAGCTGTTTGCTAATATTTTGGGTGTAAGTAACAATTCTTCATGTTCATCTAAGTGCATTTTGAGTCTGTTGTGGGCCTCAGTAATGGTTTGACAGTTTTCGTTTTCAAACTCTTGTACAAAGCCAACACGGAAACTCTTATCTTTCAAATCTTTTAAACACCTGAAATGCCTTTTGGCATTATTTTAAATGTTACTTTCTGTTGCAGTTTTGCAAAGAAAAGCTACACTTTGACTAGCAGTCTACATTATATAAAGATTACTGTGACGTCTTATGTTCACCCAAGATAATAATATCTGAAGTTATTTACCTGTACATTCATTTCTTATTAGTGTGTGATTTTTAATTGTGCATTAGTGTGTTAGTTTAGTTAGTTTAACAATCCATCCAGTGTATAGAGAGCAGTGTGACATCACATACATTAAACCATAAATTTTTCTTACTGTATAATAATTTTAATAGATACATTTATGCTTATGTATATTTAATCGAATGTCATATTTTCACTGGGAGAAACTCTTACTCCCAGACTTTAAAAAGTTTAAACTGTTTGCTCAGGCAAATGCCTTGGGTACCTAAACATTTTAAAATGTTAAATGTAAGAACACCATAAATATTATAACAAATGCAGGCATCAACATTAATGCAGTGGCAAGTAACAAAAAATTCATGTTTTAAGTAGTTAATATCTTTGAAACTAGATAAAGAAATCTGGTTTGGTTCCTGACCTCTTGGTGCATTCCAGTCATTGCTTTCCACCTGCGCATATTTAATAGTGGATGATGACAATCATTATACATGGATTTTCGTGAGAAGTGGTTTAGAAAAGGTTAAATGTTTATGTACAGTAAATGTACATCTCTGCTTGCTGTATTTATGTTATTGGCATTTTTTCTACTATAAGTGTTTTGTCAGAGCAAATAAATGTCTTCCTAAGACATTTTTCAGTACTGTTTAGAAAGATTTAGCAAATATGATGTAGTCATTGTAAATAGTCTAATGTATAAATGTATATACTTCATATGGATATACACCACTATGCTGAAGCAACTGGCATGGGAATATGCTTAGACCCCTACAATCATATATCCCTTTTACATTTGAGTATATCCTGCTTTATATATAGGCAGCCCTAAAAACTGAAATGCATGACTCTAATAGGAAGGGAAATTTGCCACCTATGTCTGACAGTCTGGGGAAATTACCATTTCAGCCAGTTGCAGTTCCCTCATGGCGAAATGTGAGTTTGTGTGGGTATCGCAATTCTGCACCTTGGCAAGTGGTTAGCTATTTTGAAAAAAAGCTGCCGTTCAAGCATTACAGCCCCACATTGCATGTCTGTCCCATGATGTGTAGGGTTGAAATGCATTATAAGAAAGTTTAGAGTTATTTTTCTTTATTAATAGAACGCTCTCTCTCTCTCTCGCTCTCTCTCTCTCTCTCTCTCTCTGACTCACTCTTCTTCTCAAAGATATGGAATATGGAGAAGCAGACCTGGAGTTTAACTGGGATGAATATTTGGAGGATTTAGGCGCCGCTGCAGCCCCCCACACGTCTTTCAAGCATGTAAGTCCCCAAGTCAACACACATAGAGACATTTATTTATTTGTAAAGACAGTGAGTTGAGGATCCAAACATGCTATTTCCTACAATTTCAAGATCTCATGCTTCAGCCTGTTGTTGACAATAGTGCGGCCATTATACCTGTTCCAACACTTGTGCCCTTAAAACAATAGCCTGGCTATAGCTACACATCAACAGGATTGCTAGATTCACATAAATCCAACCAACACTTGACTATAAAGTCTGCATCTACTCATCACAAGCCCCAGTGAAGACCACAAGACAATAATCAAAAGCGTTCCAGTCAGGCAGCTGCATGATTAAGGAAAAACAACAAAGCAAACATAAACCATCAAGCATTCTAGACTAAAGCCTGTTGCTATTGTGAGCATGACAAAAAGGTTTACAGACCATTTATGTCTCACCTTTCATGGTTATGCTCATGGACGTGCACAGCAACATTTTAAACACAGACTATTTTTTTGTAAATGTGTTCTTGACTTTGGAAATGAGTAGATAACGACGTACTCTACTCTATTATAGTCCCACTTTAAAAGGTCCCCCAGACACATGTTTTGACTAATGCTGAAGCTTTAAATTCACACAAAAGAAATGAAAGCTTAATAGAATTGGTTACACAGTAACCAGAGGGCTAAGAGAATATAGAAGAGTTTGGGATCAATTGATTAGACTGCATCTCGCACATTTGGGAATGAGATAGA
This sequence comes from Clupeocharax schoutedeni, assembly GCA_037974565.1. Classification (NCBI taxonomy): domain Eukaryota; kingdom Metazoa; phylum Chordata; class Actinopteri; order Characiformes; family Alestidae; genus Clupeocharax; species Clupeocharax schoutedeni. Next base: position 9,538 of record JBBPDH010202975.1, read on the forward strand.
GAGAAGGATGATTTTGGTTGACAACAATTCAACGACAGCCCTCATGGTGAACAAACCAGTCTGTAGCTTAAAATCCTTCCCCCATTTGGCTGACCAGGCTGGTGGCCAGTAGGAAATGAATACGTGAATGAATGTAGCATGATTTTATTCCAAGCAATTTTCCAAGCATTCATAATGAAATATTTATATAAAAAGAAATGGAAGAACAAAAATATATAATACTGTCTACTGTTAAATAATTCAAATAATTCTAGCTATTGCTGAAAACATAGTCAGACCGGAAGTGTTTCACAAGCCTCTTTTAGAATGAGAAATGATAGTGAATACATTTTGTACAACAAAGCTTTCATAGACAGTTCTGGTAGATAAGATTTTTAGTAGTTAGTATATGTATTTCTGAGAACATTTAAATTAATTATTAATTGGTCTTACTGCATTTACAGAGTTTCACCTCATTCAGCAAATCAGGTTTTCTTTTGTAAAAACACTAAGAAATATAAATGTCTAGGGGGCATTAGTGAGTGAGGAAAATGTGCTTATTGACTTAGCATGTATCATATATTTGGTTTGTTTTTTGTGTCAGCCTTGCAGTAGCTACAGGTGCTACAAAAGAAGTGTAGTCACTATATAGCACATAATATGCAGATTAGCTCATAACAAGCAAACTGTCATTTTGTATACTTCAGCTCCCTTTTTGACAAAAAATAACTCTTTGACAAAAAAAATATTGAGTTCAGTACAATCCAATAAAATTGGTGAATTTAGTTATAGTGCATGAAGAGGCCAGAAAGAGAGTTTTTTAATATAGCGAGCTGCTTTTGGCTCCTTCAAAAGTGCTTTTCAACCCTGGTCCTGGAGACACACTGCCTTCCACATTTGAATGTTTTCACTGCTTTCAGCACACTGATACGACTAATTAGCCCATTCACAGCCCCTCACTGAAGTGGTGCTAAGGCAGGGAAAACACTCCGATTTGTAGGGCAGGGTGCCTCTAGAATAAGGATTAAGAATAGCTGCCATGAAACCCTTTTAATTGGTAGTTCTTTCGTTAATCATTATTGTAAATGTTTTCCCCAAACATTGTTCTATTGCTAACTTAGTGGTAATGGAAAAATGCTGCACCTGCCACAACAAAAGCACACGACTTTTCCTGATGACACTGAGTAATATGATTCGTTCTCATAGGTGGAGCTCAGCCTTCAGAGCAGCTTTCAGCCTGGAATGAAGCTAGAAGTGGCAAATAAAATATGTCCGGACACATACTGGGTAGCGACTATCATTACCACATGTGGTCAGTTGCTGTTGTTGCGCTACTGTGGCTACGGTGACGACCGCAGAGCTGACTTTTGGTGTGACGTCATGAGTGCGGAGCTTCATCCTGTGGGTTGGTGCACACAGAACAACAAACGCCTGCACCCACCTGAAGGTAAACCCCCCCCCCCACACACACACATACACACTGCAAACCAAACCACATCATCTGATAGGTTTGCATTCATTATTCATAGTTAACTGTTCAGAACTGTGTGAAATAAATATGGAAAAAATACGCTTCAATATTTTCACTCATTTTAAAACAACTCCCACTGTCTATAGATCTTAATCTGTATAACTGTTTCTCATTCTCTCTTTCTCTCATTATCAGCATTTCCCTCTTTCTGTCTCTCTCTCTCTCTCATATCTGTCTTTATCCTTCTTCCTTTCCCCTCTCTTTTTTTCTTTCTTTCTCTGTCTTTTTTCTCAGCCTCCTCTATTTTTCTTTTTCATGTTCCCTTTCTTTTCATCACTGTATTTGTTTCTTTTCCATTTTCTGTTCTATCACTCTCTCTCTGTCTTTCTCTCACACACACAAATACTAATTTACTCTGTCACAATATCAGTAACATCTGTTAATGGTGAAATTAGCAGCATTCATTATGTGTCTTTTAACAGTCAGCTGCTCATACACTTCATCATTTGTGAGTTCGTTCCTAGAGAAGGTGAATAAAGAATATTCAGATTCACAGACTTTGCTGTATAACTAATAATGGCTCGAATGTTCATATACACGAGGGATTCAATATGCTTTTTCCCCAAATGTATTACTGGAGAAGTATGGTACCTGTATTTGCCTGAGATATTTAACGAGCTATAAAATAACATGGTATGAGCAGGATGTCACTGGTATAATTTTCCTGTTACAATGGCACCAGTCAAAGGATGGGATATTCGGCACAAGTAAACAGGCAAGCTAAAGAATTTGAGTGACTTTGAGGAGGACTGGATTGCGATGACTAAATGACTGGATCAGAGCATCTCCAAAACAGTAGGTCTTGTGGTGTGTTACTGGTATGCAGTGGTTAATACCTATGAAAAGTGGTCAATAGAAGGATAACCAGTGAACTAGTGACAAGGTCATGGGCCCCCAAGGGAGCACATAGGGAGCAAAGGCTAGCCTGTCTGTTCTGATTCAACAAAAGGAGTTACTCTAGCACAGCTGCAGAAAAACTTTATGTTGGCTATGCTAGAAAGGTGTCGGAACACATAGTACAACACAGCTTGCTGTGTATAGGGCTGTTTAGCCATGGAACCGGCAGAGTGACCCAATGCTGAAAATGGCTACAGTGGGCACTAAAACATCATAAGTGGGCCATATAGCAATAGAAGAATTGGCCTGGTCTCATTATTTACATCAGTGGATGGCCATGTGTCTATGCATCACCTACCAGGGGGATGAAGAAAGCAAGCTGGTGGAGGTAGTGTAATGTGCTGGATAGTGATCTTCCGGGGAACCTTGAATCCTGCATTTATGTGGATGTTATTCGGACACCTGCCTAATCATTGTTGCAGACCATGTGCCTCCTGTATGGCAGATATAGTCCTGGAATAATGTGCCCTAAAAAACTGCAAAAATGTCGGGAATGGTTGGTGGAACCTAACAAAGGCATTGATTTGGCCTGCAAATTCCCTAGGTCCCAATCAGAGCATTTGAGATGTTTTGGCAACACAAAGTGGGCTTACACAGTGTAAGTCAGTTTGTTCTTAGATTATGATTTATTGATGTTTGTGTATCCCAGACCCTGAAATCATATTAATTAAAAATGATTTTGTTAACAGTCTAGACAATCCAGTGACACTATTAGTCACTTTTTTATTACACAAGCACAAAAAAACATTTAATTTAACTGTACTTGTTTCTTTTCATTTGGAAATCTACTTACTATAAACCAGGGCATCATAGGAAATCGAGTCTGCAGAACATGTAGAAAATATCCAGTTGTTGTATTCATGGGCTTCCAACTGGGAAAAGTCAACTGCAGTTCTGAGTCATAATTAAAGCTGAGTCACACAGCACACACAACTTCTTACAATATAGAAGAACTATAGTCCACCCTAATTGTTAAACCTTGTTGGCAGCTGTTTAACCCACATTAAATTTGCATTCATATATAACTGTCTATACTTTGACAAATTGCTGTATTTGTCCACAAAACAACACTGAATAATTTTTCACTTAAATTAAATCATTACTAAATCTACTCATCGACAATTTAAAATGTGTACGTTTCTTTTGGAACACATTTGGAGTGAGAAATGATTCCTATAAAATAAAAACCTGATTATTGTGGGTTCATGTGCCAGATAAATGATTTTTATAAATGTGATATTTCTAAAAATCATCTAACTACTTGTGCAAGAGGAAAGACTGGATTCGAGGAAACACTGTTGGGCAAAAAATTGAGGACACCTTGCCCTCCATTAATTTTCCTTACAGTGTTGGATTATAAGTTTATTTTCAATAAATTGTGAAAAAGGTTTTTTGGAGGTAAACTTTTTGGAGGTAAATCTCACTAACCATGTTCTGAATCATTTATATTGTACACTCTATAAAGGAGATTAAAATGGTTCTTTGCTGGGATATAAAAGAACAACTTTTTTAACCTTAAAGTGACAGCCTGTAATCATTGCACCTGTGGTATATAGATATACATAAGAAGTGTATAATGAAAAATACTGTTGTTCTGTTTGGCTTTCTCTTATTTTCACACTGAAAATTTAATAAAATGATAACCTTTAATGGAAGGAGATTTAGTACAAGTATAAAATATCAGCCCTTATCAAAACTCTCAACAAATCCTTCACATTCTCCATGGTCCTGGGTCTTCTTTTTTGGACACTCTTTAGCTCATGCCAAAGGGTTTCACTGACCATGTCAAAAACAAAACGAGTTTGCAGTCATTGGGCCATTTTTGCATATATTTGGAGGCATATTTTTGTTTGCTGGAAGATCTAACCATGACTTTGTTTTAGCTTTTGGGGCACCAGATTTCTGTTTAAAATCTCTTACTACTCACTGGAGTCTATGATACCATGTATCTTAACAAGATTAGTAGGCCATTTGGAGGAAGTACAGCCGCAGACATCACCAATTATCCCACATACTCAACAGAAGAGATTAGTTTCTGTATAATCACTTTTTATACCAAACCCACCTTGAGTGTTTTTTACCAAAACCTCTGTTCTGTTTTTATCTGTAATCTGTTATCCAGAATCTGGCTCCAGTCAAAGTCGCAGCATCTATGTCTGTGATTAGATGACAGAACAGGTTTGTTCTGGAACATTGGTTAGTTGGCATAGATGTAGTTTCTGAACTTTTTTTGTGCAGATCATCTGCAAATTTCCAATTGTGATCACTGCATACATTTTCCTGGCCATCCTCCTTATAGTGTGTACAACTAAAATAAAATACCATTTCCTGCCATTTAACCATGGTTGTAAAATCATATAAAGGAAGAGAGTTCAGTTCAAGGCATCAGACATGTAGTGACTGAGATGCTGCACCCTTAACCTTTGCAAAAAAGTCTTATTGAGCCTTTGATTGTTGATTGTTGCATATAACAAGCAACTGGAATTAATTTCTAGCTAGCAAGGAAGCTAGTAACTTGTCATTAGCCATAACATCAAAACCACCCTAACACTGCAACCACCCATCATGCTGACAAATCATTGGTCAAAAGCTGACCATACACTGTATTTAAATAACACCTGGTGTCTAACACAATATAGCAATCATCACTGTCAGGACAAACCCTTTTATGTTCATTTTAGTCAGACCTATTTCTTTTAATTGAAAGTGCCTATTACAACGTGTGTGTGTGTGTGTGTGTGTGTGTGTGTGTGTGTGTGTGTGTGTGTGTGTGTGTGTGTGTGTGTGTGTGT
>JBBPDH010203021.1:4087-14727 GCA_037974565.1 Clupeocharax schoutedeni
TGTGTGTGTGTGTGTGTGCGCATATTTCCCAAATATACATTTCAACCCCTGATAACCCCTGCTTTTGGTTTTCTCTACTTCTCTCTAACTTTATTACCTTAAAATGGTTCTAATCTGCCATGATGGAGGCCCAATTTGAATGCACTGCAAGAATAGTACTGAGAGAACAATGAACAATCTCTAATCCTGCTGTAAATGTGCCTTTTTAATAGCATAGTTGTGTCTCGCCAGTCTTTACATTGTGATATTCTTGTTTAAAGGAAACATGTCCCCTGATAATGAAGACTGATCCGTCAAAACAGTAAATCCACAGAGAGGTGAAGTGAATAATACTGATTATCTAGTTAAATGACATGAGAAGAAACAGGGTGTATATAAGGCTAAAAGTGAACACAAGGTTCTTGAAGTTCATGTGTTGGAAGCAGGAAATTGAGATACAAGCGACTTTGACAAAGGCCAAATAGTGATGTCTGGACGTCTTGAATAGAGCCCCACCCAAAACAGCAGGTCTTGTAAGGGGTTCCTGGTCTGCAGTGGTCAAAAATTGACAACCTGCAGCAGGTCATGGGTGCCCAGAGTGAAGACTATAGAACAAATAGCTGAAAAAAATAATGCTGGCTATGACACAGCTTGCTACATATGGGTAGTCACAGATGGGTCACAGTGTCCATGCTAACTCTTGTCCACCATGCTAAATCTTGAAAATGACCGTTTTCTTGGGCGACATTCTGCAGGGAACACTTGGGTCCAGGCATTCATTGAACACCTCCATAAACACTGCGGCAGACCGAATTCACTCGTTCATGTTAATCATATCCCCTAATGTCAGCAGCCTCTTTCAGCAGGATAATATACTCCGCCACAATGAAAAAAATGTTCAGGAATGATTTAAGGACCCTGACAGAGTTTGTCGTGGCAATAGGTGCTGACTTGACATCCAAACAATATTTAATCTCGACATATTAGAGCTGTTTTCAGGGGACCTACACAATATTAGGTTTTAATGTCATGGCTGATGTGTGTATGTGTAGTTCACACCAGAAGTTCCTGTTCAACAATGCAGTTATAAACAAAAAAAAAAAAAAGCATACAAATAAATGGCTAAAAAAACACAAATCTAAATTGCATCTCTGTGAAATGATTAATGATAATAATTGGTCTTATTATACTGTTGTGACCAGTGATTAAATCATATTACAAAACTGGTGCTGATCCGTTTGATTGCAGGTGATGTGTGTGTGCGCTTCATTGAATCACAGGGCTGTCAGCTCCTGTGTCTGAGTGCAGGTAGTGGATATGAAGGAAAAGAGGCAGAGAGGGAACTGGGGCAGAGCAATGGCGGGAGAGGAAGGGTGGCCTCCATGCATGACCCAGAGGCCCAGCCCACATGGCACCGTGGTTACCTCATCAGGGGAAGTCGGGGAGGCAGGGGTGAGGGGGGTGTCGGGGCTTTCCACCTGAAATACATCCACCTTAAATGAGTGTGTTCACATCATCATAAATGCCCTGCAAGGAAAGGTTAAACCCTGCAGCAGCCAACTACAGAGGCGAGTGGTGAGGTTGTGCCTTATTTGCTATTCAGCAAAATTCTGTCCTTTTGGTTTAATAAAATAAAAAAAAAAAAAAACATATTCAATACCCCCATTGCACCAAATGGTGCAAACAAAACAGTAAAACCGTACACACCCTCCAAAATCAGAAGTGCAAAGACTGTCCTGCATATTAAAAGGATTATTCTAGGCAAACGTTGTTGCAACTATCCTTTATTTCAGTGGCCAGTAAATGAGGTCAGCTGACACCTATTACTTTGTTTCACACAGGTCTGTTTTTGGTGTGGCGCAGTTTTGGAAACCATCTGCTTCTACACACTGCACAAACAATCTGTGAATGTTATTCTGCATACCAAATGACCCAGTAGGTAGTTTATGGCCACACTGAGGTACAAACCCGCTAAACTTTCCAAACGGCAGAAACCATTATTACCAAGAAATAAACACAAAATGTTGCTTCATCTGTGTTACGGGTAAGTTAACATTCCTGCATATTTAATCTGACTTCACTAGACAGTACGGTAGATTGCATGAAGGTCTCACATTATACTGTAACACCAACTACTAAAACTGTAACTTAAACCTAACAACTTAACTACCATACTACAAGGTGCTGGTTTGTGCAGGGTATTTTGTGAGATTTCAGATCCATTTTTTCCAAAATAAATGTGTTTTTACAATCAAAGACATTGATTTCCAAAATACATTCTTATAAATGTTTTCCTTAGTTGCCCAAATTGACTGGCATGATTTAATGACAACCATACTCTTAGATTGTCGGTTACAATCTCCCGGTCTCTTTTATTTAAATGTCACCCTGCAGCTGCTTTCACTTCTGTATCAGATAGAGAACCTCTGAGAACCTATGGTCAGCAGCTTCTGCTATTATACATGAATTGTCCCTTCACAGATGCAAAGTTCAGGTTTAGATAGCTTCTTACATTTAATAAAAGAAGGAGCATTTAAAACTATTTTCCATTTTGTCTGTTAAAAAGAAAATTAGAATTACATTTTGGTTCCTAATTCATGTGTAGATGATGAATACATACTGGTCAGGCAGACTAGTACGCATTTTTAAATAAATCAATCTGAAATTAAACATACATTCAAAATTAATATGTAAATGACTTAACGTGTAACAGGTCTTACTGGGACTAATGTTGTTTAACGATTTACACTGAAAGATCAATCCAGTTTAGGAGTCTCTCAGAACATCGTAAAAAGAGATTATTGTCACAGAGAATGAGGCGACAAAACGATGACATGCTGACAAACTGTTCTCCACACGTCTTCAGTGCTTCCGCTTGCAAAGTTTGCAAGTCAAATCACGTTCCTTGTTTACAGTGAATCAGGCAGTCTACCGAAAAATCGCTTTCTCTTAACATCATAAAGGCAGAACGCCTCCCACACACCAACTATAATTAGAGTCCAGATTCATTTCCTGTGAGAAGTGCCAATGCAAATGAGTAAACCATTTTTTCCTCAGACCTTATTTTATCAAATGTTTTAAAGTTTATATTTATCTTTTTTATTATATGTTATTATTGTGTATAATGCAGCTTTATTATTGTGGTTTACTATTGTTTATGTCTTGGAAGTGTAACATCTTGAAAATGAGCATAAATCTGACTGCATCTGAGATCTTTGATTTGGGCTGTTTCAATTTCATACACCTCTTTTACTTGCATACACATTTTGGCTTGTAAGAAGTTTCAATTTGGATTTGGAATCTCCCTTCCTCTTCTGCTGACACACTTTCTGCAGATGACCACATTCTAATGTGCCGCAGCACTAATGAAGACTGTTCTAGTTTCTGCACTGGGCTCCAGTGGGAGCAGAGATGGGACACATAGAGCTGTTTTTAAAGAGCACAGGGAGGGAAGGAAGGAAGGAAGGAAGGAGTGTGTGAGGGCTCACCTGACTTTGTGTGTTGCTGGCTGGGGCGTGGCTGTCAAAGAAGGACAGGTCTATTGTGGGCACATTTCCTCCCGCTGTGACAGGCTGGGGCTTATTTAGCTGTGGAGAGACAAACAATATCATTTACGCAAAGGGTCCGACTGAGCTCTTCTGATCAAATCAAACAATATTAAAGGAACACATTTGTTCAATGTAATGTCTGATTCATCCACAGCTTATGATCCATTAAAACAAAGAAGAATTTCAACAAATTTCCCTTTACTTTACCCTCTTATTACCAGGGCTATAGTCAGGGCTGTCACAGGGCAATCAGACTTTCGACCTGTGATCATCACAGCCAAAAGAATTCACAATGACGATATTTGTCACAATATCTGTAGAAAATCTAAAGAATATAAAGTTATTAGTCAAATTTACCAACAAATTCATTTGTTATTTAGATCAGTCTAAATGATAGCCTTACTATTATTATTACAACAAAACAATAAAAAAGAAAAATCAGTCCAAATTATCCATACATTTCTTCATGGTGTGATTTGTCTCTTTTTATGCTAAATGAATGACTAAGTTATGGGTTCCTCCTGACGTGCACTAGCCAGGTCTGCTCTTTTTGTCTTATCCATTGACTCAAACACTGCTTGCCCTAAACCCCTGAATCTCGCTTCTTTCACGCTGCTGAACAAAAAAAACAGAATAGAGAAAATACTGTGGAGCTCCCAACACTGCATCTCCTCCAACATGACTTTATGCAACAGTAGTGGCCACACAATATAAATCTCTTTCCTCTTTTGTTTGTTTTATCATCATCATCTTTTACGGCGCGTGACAACCTGTGTTAGAAGCAGTACTGCTACCTACTATGCTGCCGAGTAAACCAGACAGCCAACTGCCACAGGATCACAGTATCATGTGCATTAGTATCATATACATGACAAAATATAAAATTTTTTCACAGCGACTGTCAATACCAGCGTATTTTAAGTCAACGTCAATAGAATTCAATAGAATCTTCCTCTGATGACAAATGCATCAAAATTATTCTCTTAATGAGGATAATACACGAATCTTGATGGAAACTAAAAAAAAAATATTTGTGGCAAAATTCACACAGGTTGGGGCTTAATCTTCATATTACACCTTAAAACAAACCCCAGGTGTTTATGTTAAACATGTATGATGTGCTGCAATGCTTTTAAATTCCAGTCTCTGTTGACGAAGGTAGTCCGTGAAAGAAAGCCACAACAAAACAGCTGAAAGCAGAATGTTTTTGTAGAGAAGTGTACACATGCAGTCATGGTTTGGCACACAGAGATGTGCGGTAAAGGACGTTTGTGTGTGTGTGTGTGTGTGTGTGTGTGTGTGCGCGCGCAGCTGTGAGAGATAGTGAGCAGAAGCCAAGCTTCCACAGCTAGCGCAGAGCACAAACAGCCTTCATGGCTCTGCCGGTGTGTTTACACAGAGTCTGGGCTGTCTACCAAGTCTGCATCTGCTCGTCTTCACCAAAAAGACCCCTCAACGTTCACTACAGGATCAAACTTAAAAACACAACACCCACAAACACAGGCAGACACGTACAGTATCAATGCTTTGACCCTTACACTCAGAGTGTATTAGTAAACTCTGATATCAGTAAATATGACCAGTGTTTGTTCTCCTACACTCTGTTTGCAGCTCTTTCTCTCGGCACTTCACCACTCAGCCGCATTCATTTAACTATACTTACGACAATAAAGCTTCTGAATCTGAATTTGAATCTGGAGCCCCTCCCTCTACAGGTTTTCCCCACTTCCTTGTGGGCGGTGACTATCCTGAAAGTTCTCCCAGGTTCAATGACAAATGTTTGTGTATATGGGTCTGTGTACACACATATATATATATGTAAAATTATGCCACTCTCACACTAAATCAAAAAAATAACAATTATCCATGATGTCAGGACGTAAATCATGTATATACTGCCTGAAATCTCGAAACGTCTTCCTGCATCCTTGTATGAAAATGATCTATGTTTTGATGGTGTGCCCCGAATTGTTCTTCATTTAAAAGCAGAGTGGGCAAAAACATTCCTTATAACTATGAATTGAATTGGAGGGCTTAAATCACCATAGACTGAACAAGTGGAAATATGTTAGAGTGCTTCCAGAGGGAATCTTACAGAGCAAGTTACAGATTTAGCCGCTTTTATCTTCCTATTGATTGAGAATGACAGATCAATGGTGAGAGAAAAGAATATCAGATAAGAGGTTGTTGCTATTCAATTCAGGCATGTACTGAATGTTAGTAATGTGGTCTAATGTGTGGTAACAAATTTTCAGCATGAAGCTTTAATTATTATTCTCCCTGAAGCTAGATAAATCCTCTGCCATGCAGGATCTGTGTATTCGACTTACACAACCCATATTTCTCAGTCTGTCTCTATAAAAAAATGATCTAGATGAAATTATACCATGCATTAAACTGGTCTAAATATTTAAAAACCTGCTCATAATTCTCATTTGTTCATTTTTATATATTGGTTTGATTCATTCATAATTAGGTCAAGATAGAAAAGTGTCTTATTAGTTACAAGGCCAAAAAAACACACACATGCTCACAGACAATTAGTCAATAGTTCATCTATCAATCATGTTAATTATTATGCCCAAAATTTATATGATATACGTTATATGCACCAGTCACATATCCAAGCTCAACACACAGGCCAACATACACTACCAGCTGAAATTCTTTGCACACACTGATATTTTCTACATTTCTACATGTTACTTATAATATTTACAAGAAAATACACTTAGTATTCTTTGCTAACAAATACGTTCACTATTTTAGTCTTTATTAGGAAGAAAATGTCATTCATTTAGCACTACTGACCTACAAAAATATATCTAATATAATTATAATAGGATCATCCAATATTTAATGAGCTATTAAGTGACCTTCAATGGGATGAAACAGTGCATTTTAAGTTAACTCAGACCTGCACTATGTTTCTTTTCTTCATTTTATAAAGGAAACATGTTTTACTCACATATTTTCTTTTACAGTAATTCACTCAACAATTTTCCAGTGTTTAACATGAATAAAAATCTGCAGTTTATGAAATAAATGCACAAGCGCTAAAAACGTGGCGTGGTAAAAACTGTTTACTGGTCGTGTCCAGAGCACTGAGTAACAGGATATTAACAGAAAATGCTGACTAGGATATCGGAGAGAAAAAATCCACCCTGAAATCTCTCAGAACTACTGTAAGAAAGATAATGTGATAACAACAGTGGCCACATGTAGCCTGGCATGGGCCCAAGAATGAGTAGAAAGCCAAGCACTGCTCTAGAATTTCAGTCATTTACAATAACTACCGCATTTCCATATTTTGTGAATGAGACTGGAGTGAAGAAATACATTAACAGAGTATTTGATCATGAAACAACAAATAAAAATAGCTCATTTCAAAAATTTGAGATTTTACAGGACAAAAGACTCTTGTATCAGCATCAGCCAAGTTCAGGTCTCGGAAATGAGAAAATGATACTGTGTCATCTCTTTAACAATAAATGGCACAGCAGGTCATGCTGATGTGCAAAAATGTCAAAAAAAAAAAGGCTTCCTGCTGAGTTTGGCAAACACCCTTCTATGGTGGTTTCCGTCCTTTTCAGGAAACGTCACAGATACACACACAGTGAGCATTTGTGTGTGTGTGTGTGTGTGTGTGTGTGTGTGTGTGTGTGTGTGTAAATGACCCTGTGTGCCCTTAGGCCGTTCAGTCATCCTTACCTCAACATAGTCCTCTGGCACCAGGCCAATTTCTCCTCTGGAGTTCTGCGCCTCTATCCATCCTCCTCCTATATTCTGACAAATCATGCAAACACATTCAGCTTTACAGAAAAGACCACCACAGGACAGACACAGAACATGACAAGCATTCAGAGGCACAGCAATTATTCTTCACCCTTCTTCACTTATACGTGTGTAACATACTCATTCCCACATTGTGTTGTAACCATGAAATTTTATTCTCATATCTGAGTAGTATGACCCTTAAAACACAAATAAAAAGTTAAATAGTCCTTCAGACACTTTTAAATTACTATTATTGCTCTGAAAACTACTGTTCAAGCATGTTTTAATAGGTTAACCCGTCCCTGCGGGCAAACATGACATTTAGTAATTAAGGAAAGTTTGTTCTGCCATATGTGAACACATCACAGCACACAGTGTAAAATTCTTCCTCCGTCTTTAACCCATTCACCAAGTAAAACAGCGAGCAGCCAGGAACACAGCGTCTGGGGAGCAGTGTGTGGGGACGGTACCTTACCATCACACATACATACAACACAGACATACATACATATATGGGCTCGTACAGATTAGACAGCAAAATAGAGATTATATATACTGAATGGGTTTCAGTATGAAGAGTGTTATATGCCCTTTGAATTTTTATTGTAATTTCTGTGGTATAAAAATGACCCGCAATAAAACTGAACCCTGATTACACATGTGACTTTCTCATGTTCTGCTCCAGGAAGAAGTGTGTTTACCTGGTTTGTGATTGTGACTGTCTCTCCCTCTCTGACTGAAAGCTCATTATTGCCCGGCTCTGCTGCGAAGTCGTACAAAACTTGTGCCTGCACCAAATAAAAAGAAAAGACAGGAGTTAAACGACTCTTCTGGTTTTGGCCTGATCTCCATGTGTCTTTCAGTTCACACCGACAATAATTTATACTTGGTGAAACAACAGGAAAGCTAAGGCACCTGATCATGTGTTTTCTGTTCGTTTTTGGGTACATGAAAATTCCACAGTAATGGCGCACACACACACACAAACACTTGCATGTATGAACAGATCCACAGACACTACTTTGTCTTATCATGTTCCCATCTGGTTCCCATTAAACAAATCACAAGAATCTTTAAAAACGGTCTTTACTTTTATTTTTAGTTTAGCCTTCACAGTCTGGGTCACGGAAACCGACCTCCCTTCCTGATAAAGGCTTTCTTTATGTAGATAAACATTATCAGGTCTAAATATAGTATTCAGTTTCAGTATTGAACAGTTTAGGACAGAAAAGAGCTACAGTACTCTGACAGATGTTAGGTGCCTATACAAATTACTTTAAGGTATTTTTCTCAGTGTGATAAAATATCATTCTGTCAGCAAAATTTACATTATAATACATGCAAATAAACAAGAAAGCAGTAAAAAGTATCAATATCTGTAAGGTGGTGAGAAGAACTCTGGTTCAGTTCCAGATTCCTCCTTGGTTCCTACAGTCATTGTTGGGATTTGTGAAACTCCATCAGCAGCTCCTGATTTCATTTAATGATTGACTGACTGAGTCAAACCAGGATTCTGATGGAAACTACAATACTGGGGTCCCATGAGAAATACATTGATAAACTGAACATAAACCCCTATTTACGGTAAACACTGGTCATCTAACCAGTTTTTGAATATTACACTTTGCAGGTGAACAGTTCTGTTTGCATGTAAATACAATGTGAATAAATATAGGAATATGTAGATAAGGGTCAGAGGTTTAGGAATGAAAAGGAAAGTTACGTTTACTACAAAGGTCCCATTATGCTTTATGCTCTCTCTGTCTCACACACACACACACACACAGTGTGTAGGCTGTATTAGCAGTGTGAAGAAGGGTTCCTCTATTCAGGAGGCCTCCTCAAGCTACAGGCCTGTCTTTATACACACAGAGCAAGGGTGTGTGTGTGTGTGTGTCTGTGTGTGTGTGTGAGTGTGAGGAAGTGCAAGTAAACAAGCTATTTGCCATGAATACATCACATTTCTTTAAGGGAAGTATTTCTGCAGAAGTGATGTTTGCCTGTCTTAATATGTCACACCGGTTTGTTTTCAAACAAACCTGGACTGAATGAAAACTGAACTGCCGGTGACCGGCTCTGTTGACATGAATTGTGAAGATAAGAAAAGTCAAGGCCTGCTGACTAATCAGAGAAGCATTAACTTCTACAAACAAACTCATCAGAGCCTGCACCAGAAACCACAGTGCAGGTTTATGACTAAAGTCTCAACAATGAAGAGCAAAGGGCAATAAAACAGGGAATAGGGCAAAAAAAGGGAATAGGGCCTACAAGTGTTAGCTCTTAGCAGTACTATGTTAACTAATCTCATGTCTTAACACTCACTGAAACTTTAGGGCTACCCCAGTAAACAAAGAATAGAAGACAATTTATAAAACCGGCTTTTTGAGTCCACGTAAACATGTTGAATTTAAGAGGCTAGCATTTAATGGCGACAAAACTACATTTCCCATGATGCACCGTGACCCGTACTGGAGAGGCAGTGAAATGTCACAAGACTCTTTTTAATGATACACTTTTTCCATGTTTACAGGAAAACGATTAACCATGGTTTCTTTTTTATTTCAATTGTCAGCACTTCATGGTGCCGTGTAAAGTACGTTAAACACGAGTCTCACACACGATATTCAAAACTTACAGGCCTTAAAAAAAGAAAAACACGATAGTGGCTGTTGGGAGCTCGCCCAGACAGAGGAGCGAATTAAAAAAGTTTTAAAGAGCAGAAACAGAGACAGGTCTCACCTTCGTTGCCATCACTGTGTCATTAGTGGGTCATTAGAAAATTGGGGGGCTCTCTGAGAGCAGCGGATCTTCATCCACGCATTTCTCCCCTCGCAGCTCGCGGAAAACAGCCCACTCTACAGAATCAACCACTCTAATCAACCACTTATACACTCTTACACACACCCCACAGTGAGAGGAGAACACAGTCCAGCAGATACTCCAGTAAAACACCGATGTAAACCGTGCAGACCCCAAATCAGATCTCCCTCCAACTCCACTCTCTCAAACTCAGCCCAGTACTGATCCCAAACCGGAAACCACAGCGCCCTGAGACCTGCTCCACTGCCCCGACCAGCCTCATAATAACAACAATTACAATTATAACAATAATAAGAATACAAATAATAATAATTCCAAAATAATAAGTATTTGATGTTTGTAAATGTGTAGCACATAATAATAGAACTATCCGAAAAGTTTGTAAATATGTTTATATATCACAAATAGTAAAAATAACACAACAATGTTTGCAAATATAACTCTTAATTTGTATTATGATGACGATGATGATGATGATGATGATAATTAGTAGTAGTAGTATTAGTATTAGTATTA
>JBBPDH010203065.1:0-14719 GCA_037974565.1 Clupeocharax schoutedeni
TGCTAACAGAGACGTTAACGCATGTTCTAAACAAGTTGTATCAGAATGTTGATATAGGTGCTCATGGGAGTTTCATGCGCATAATATTACGTTCCAATGCGTTTATTATATCAGATGCCTTTATAGAAAACTACAACAAAAATATATTGTCATACCAAATAATAAACTACCTGCCAAAGTGGCTAATGAGACTAAAGTTATCACCTGCCACAGCCGAATTTTACCCGCATTTGGCCGGTGGGCAGGTGCCAATGTCAAGCCCTGATATATATTTTGCTTGCTTAGATGCTGCAGGACGTCCTGTGAATTGGGCTCCAGGGAAGAAGAAGAAAGACTTCTCTTGTAGTGACAGACTGGTGAGATAACAGCTTCATCTTCCAGGCCAGATTAAATCTTTCTCATTTGAGAAACATGAGCCGCTTTCATTGTACAGAGCATATCTGGATTGATATACAGTAACCCTCACACAGAACCCCCCGCACATGCGTGGGAAAGGCAGATATGTTCCGCTTTTTTTTTTTTTTGCTTTTTGATGTCAGGGCCACATCTGCCACGCCTCCTCGTCCATGTGCTGGGTTGCTAATTACTGTGCCCTAACATAAACCCTGCACAAGGACGAGGGGATGTGGCGGAGATGCCTAGGCGTCACAGCTTTTTTTTGTTGCTGTACAACAAAAGTGTGGGAGGTTTGAAAATAGCCAATCCGAGCATGTTATTTATTTTCCTTGTTGCAGATTGGCTGCCCATTTTCCTATGTGGAGTGTCTTGAGTTTTTTGTTTTTGTTCTTCTTAAAGCTCTGTATTATTATTACTGTAAATTAAATTAATTTATTACTGTATTTATAAATCACCCTATAGTCTATACAGCAGTAATATCTGCATTTATATTCTAGCACTGCTGGAGTTCAGTGTAAACTGTACATTACGGAAATGGGTTTGTCTTTACATTTTCTTTAAGGCTAATGAGTTTAAAATGAAATTAAAGTGTGAGCATGTTTGAGGGCATATTTAGGATTACTCTATGAAAACAAGCATTTTTAGCCTTTTTTATTTTTAAACCACAAAACAGCACCGTTTTTCATGATACACAGGTGCTCTTGAACGTAAACCCAGTGAAGAGCAGGGGGTTACTGTACTTGGTTTTCTTCACAAAATGAAAGCTGTATTTCTTGTTTTTGTCCCTAGTTTGCACTAAATATTGGTCTGCAATTTCACACTCCTGAGGAGTTCTTCCTGGGCTGGAAGGCTGCTTCCTACAATCTGCCATCTTTTGATCCAGTGAGTGGCTCTCCTTTTTCTACTGGGTAATGGCTGTATCTGGACAGAGTTAAGATCTGCTTTGGGAGGGATGAGGGTGGAAATGATCAGAATGAGTTCACTAGAAGGAGAGGATAAGTCAGAGATTCGAGATTGCATTGGTTTGGACATGTGTCTTGAGTATGTTGGGAGAGGGATGCTGAGGATGGAGCTGTCTGGGAAAGTCTTAAAAATGCTCTTAATCTAGTTTATTTCTTAAGAACAGTGCGTATCACTGAGAAGGTAAAACACAGTTTCTCATCACAAAGAAATAATTCATGAAAGAGCAGGGCTTTTTTTTTTTTTTAATTCTGATTGAATTCTGATTGACTGAGTGACTTCAAAACTCCGAGACACAGACGAGCAAATTACATTAGTAGAAAAAAGAGTGTTGTGTTAATTACTTCTGACTTTGGCAGGGGGAGTTTGGAAATCTAATGCTAACGGGATTAACTGACTAACGTGGTCTAGTTAAATTATTATGATTCTTCTGTCAGCTCATTCAGATGGGCTGATGTTTTGACCCTGGCAGTTTAGTTTGATTGTCAGCTATTTTTTATTACAAATATTAAAGTTTGCTTTGTTATTCACTGTCCAGACAAATATTTCATATTTTATACACAGGAGTAATCATGCTTTGTTTGTATCAAAACTTGCTGCTATACATCGTTGTTTAAGCACTAACTACATCACAAAGCATATTATGACTTTATGACATACTTTATACTGCCCTATCTCTATTAGACTGTGGCAGCATGAAGCCTCACATTTAAACATCACTGTTCAGAATCATATACAAAGTTTGGGAATCAAGAATTGACTCAAAATGTCTGAAACTTGGAATCAGTTCTTGAGTCCCATGTAAAAGAGGCTCAAGGCAGAAATGACAGTACAAAATACTGTGGGTCAATTTGGTAAGTAGTAGAAGTAACCTATCTGGTACATTGCATAACAGGTGTTGACATGCACCTAATTTGATCAGGTGCTTGTTCTAGACCTCAGTGTTTGTGTGTGTGTGTGTGTGTGTGTGTGTGTGTGATTTATTACTTTGGACTCAATTTCTACAGAGGGCGTTAGACACAAAGGCACGTCTGTATGATCCTCCTAATGCCTCGCTCATTTCGACTAGTCAAGAGGTTATTGTTGCTGTTGGATTTCCTGGTGGTAAGTGTTTTCCCATTGTCTCATTTTCTGGGAAGTTCATTCCTTCTTCATAATTTATTCATTAATTTAGTTATTTATTTTTGCAGCGGGCAAATCCACCTTCTTCAACATGCATATCATCCCAAAGGGCTACATGTATGTGAACAGGGTAAGTGAGGAAGAGCTACCCCGATCTACACACAGAATATACCACGTGAGTGATGAGAAGTGAATGTGGAGTGAGGTTACATACACCGTTTTTTGTTCAAAGTTGTCCTTCTATGCCTATATGCTTTCTAGGACACACTGGGCTCTTGGCAGCACTGTGTGTCAGCCTGTGAACGTGCTCTGAAGGAAGGCCGAAGTGTAGCTGTGGACAACACTAATCCTGATATAGAGTCTCGAAAACGGTTCTTATTTGCATTTCTTTAACAGAATTCTATATTGTAATTTCAGTGAATTTAATGAAATCATTGCTTTTGTTCCCTGCAAAGATACGTGGATGTGTGCCGTAACGCTGGTGTTCCCTGCCGATGCTTCAACTTCACTGCCTCTCTGGAGCAATCCAAACATAACAACAGGGTGAGCGTACCCTCTTTGGCTATTTGTTTGGCACATGTTATTGTACATGTCCATAATGTTGCTGGACATTTTGCATCAAGTGCTTGGGCTTTTACTTATAGTGAAATTAATATTCTTAAAACAGCATTTTCCGAGCAGGTCTAGGAATAAATGAAAAATTCTAGTTTAACATAACCCAGAACTAGAATTAAACTGTATCCTTTAGATAGGCTTATGTCTAATAAAGGGGTTTAATCTTTTTCTGGCTCAGTTCCGTGAGATGTTTCCCTCAGCTGCCAAACATGCTTCCGTCAATGATATGGTCTTCCACAGCTACAAGTGAGTGAATCCTGAAAACAAAGCTTTTCTAGCTATCCGTGTACTTAGTTATAGTAACCAGAACTATATAATTAAAAGATGTCTTTTCCTTGTGGTTGTTCAGAAAGAAGTTTGAACCACCTGCTCTTTCCGAAGGCTTCTCTGAAATACTGCAGATCTACTTTGTGCCCAGCTTTCCTGACAGCCGATCTGAGGCTCTCTTCAGACAATTCTCAGAGGGTTGATAAGTGCATTTTTTTAGAAGACAACTGCAATGTACGGGTAATTGTGTTACCAAACGTGTGTAACATTTGTGTTATGTTTGACTGGCAAAAAAGCTGCTAGAAGCTACAGTAATTTAGAAACAAACTTAACTATTAAACAGTAGTTGGTCATTTACAGTCTTTGATTGATGGCTATGTGTTTTTGTTTTGATAACAGTGTATTAGACAATGAATAATGATTTTTCACTGCAGTCACACTGGCTTGAATGAATGTCTAGTCAGTTTTCCTTGCTTCTAATTTTATTAGAAATACAAAAATCACTGAATATGTTCACTTAGGTGCAAAAACATTATGCAAGCTAGTGCCATTGACTAGCATGGAGCAAATGTTGCCTCTTTTTATTTGTTTAAACAGACTAATAAAAAAATTATTATAGATTTTTTGCCATTCACTCTCAACATTTCCGTTAAGCTATACTATATTACTTTGAGTCAAATGTATCTGCTTACTCAAAAAACAAAAACCCAAACAAGCACAGAAATGAACTGTCTTTCATCAGGTTGTTTTGATTTCACTGAAATATGTGTTGCTGCCAATATCTGTATAGAAGGTATACTCAAATATTACTTTCTTTATTCAGAATTTTTATTATAAGACCTTGTAGCACATTCAAACAAAAAACACCTGGAAATATATGCATTTAGTGATGGTCATTGACGGGTTTTGGTTCCATTGCAGTGAGACTATATTCTTAATGTTACACTAGTTTCATTGTTTTAAGAGGATAAATGTTCATTGTTGTTCCTGTTAACAGCATTTATTTTTAGATTGTTTACATTGATTCATTTGCATCAAAGTCATACATCACTTAAGACTGATAATTCTGGTATAGCATAAGATCTGGTATAACAAAGATAACAGTTTCAAATTACTAAGCTATTATTAACATAAACTAGAACAGTTGTGATGAAAAAAAAGTGCAAAGACAGCATTGTGCAAAAAGGTCTCATGTGCTAACTCATATTCCTGAGCTGGATTATGATCAATGCCAGATAATCTCAGCAGAGCCAAGTTTGTTTCATCATTTCTTTCTCCCACAATCAACCTAAATACAGATCAAAGAAATGGTTCGTCTGTGATGCTTGCCATTTTTGTCTGATATTCAAAGCAAGTTCTTTATTTAGAAATGGGGAAAGGGTCATTTGATAGACTTATACTGAACTTAAACTTTAATAATGTTCTTCCTTTTCACTGCCCATGTGGTTACGGCAGCGATGAGACATGCCACCATGGTTACCACACAGACTGAGACCACAATAGCGGTCAGGTTCAGACCTGGATTTGAAATGGCTGGGGGTTTGGGACTTGGCACAAACTTTGTCGCTTGGGCAATGTTAGAGACCTCGGATTGCGTAGCCTCCTTATCCTGGGAGAGAACAGCAAAGAACAGTGTGGTGCCATTTTGGATTGTGATATCAGGCAGGAAGAAATGATGTTCAGCTGAGCCTGCCTCTTGTGGCTGGAGTGCGGATGTGTTTACTGGATTAGCATAGCTGAAGTTGGTCAGTAAAATCGTCAGATTTCCACTCCATCTAATGTCATAGGATTCGGCTGAAAAGAAAAAAAAAAGAAATAAAAACATGGAAATTCTGTTTACTCGGTCTATATATCCAGGGCCTGGAGGGCTACCAAGACTTTACTAACACATTGAGTTTAGTTGATGATGAGCTTGCTGGTGACTTGGTGATTTAAATGAGGAATCTACATTGCTTTTCATCTTAAACACATGATGTAAATAATGATGGTCTGTGTTTGAACATATGGTTTATTGTAATAAGAATTGTAAAATGTTGTAGAAAACGAACCTTTAAACACACAGCACCAATGGTATTCACATTTTCTCTGCTCATGCAGTGTAGTTTGTCATTGGGTATCAAGCCCTCCTGTGGGATATTTACCTGTTCCCTCATCAAAGTCCTCTCCTGGAGCGGTCCAGTTGAGAAGCACAGTATCCTCTTGGATTTCAGCGCTCAGATCTGTGATCTTGTTGGGGGGGAAGTTTGGTGGGGTTACTCCCGGAGGTATGCTCACCACAAAGCTCTCTCCTGTGGCTGTTCTGATAAAGCTGCCCACATCTGCCGGTTGCACATTCACTGGGGGCTTCTGAGGGTTTAGCTGTACTTGACCTGAAAAGAAAAATGGCATTTTTTCTGCAATACTTTACTCATGTTCAAACACACACCGGCTGCCTGTTCACCCTTAAAGGAGTGGTTTGGTAACATACACAGTTTGTGAAGCCATTCATTTAGAGCTTCTAACCCAGTATATATCAAATTGCTAAGAATATTGATGCTACTTGCAAGACTCTTCTTGTATGTAAGTTACGTGTCAGGCTTCAATACTGGTGAGACAGAATTACAAAGTATCACATATGTCTCATTTAACAAGCCTGATTCATCAGATTCCAACAACTGGCTTAAGGGCAAGGCATGGATGGAACTCCTGGTCTAAAGAGACATCCTTCATATTAAATGTTTATACAATGTGGTGTGGTTTGGCAACAGACTGCATTGCACTTCACAGGAAGTAGTTACACTACACAGGATTCATTTAAGCTTTGTGCATGTTGTGATTCAATAATAGGAAAGAAACATATGGCAATGGCCGGTGTTCATCTCTCACAAAAAAAAATAATGTGCTGTTTTGAAAACATCAATGTACTGTGAATAGTAATCATACTTTCCTCAATACTTACCATCCACAATATATCCAGGTACATACATAGCACCGCTGTATCTGCTGATTGAGGCACTTTTTTTCTCTATACCGCTAATAACCTCCACTTTGAGGCTGTACCTTCCAGATGCAAATTTTGTGAAATATCTAGAATAGATGCCATCGTCTTTTAAAACGTCAGCCGCTGTAAAAGAAGAATTC
The DNA here is from genome assembly GCA_037974565.1 of Clupeocharax schoutedeni. Classification (NCBI taxonomy): domain Eukaryota; kingdom Metazoa; phylum Chordata; class Actinopteri; order Characiformes; family Alestidae; genus Clupeocharax; species Clupeocharax schoutedeni. The sequence continues at coordinate 6,481 of JBBPDH010203065.1, forward strand.
CTCATCAATATGTACATCTAACGTATCAATCTCTTGTAGTTCATTTAAAATTAAAAAAAATGCAAGCAGAAATCTAGAGTAGTACCTGCACCATTATCCAGGAGGTATAAGGTGTGCGAAAAGCCAGTATCTGACTGAAGTGTGGCTGTGATGTTGGCCCCGATCACTGGTGAGTAACCACTTCTAACTTCAGCAAACACCACAAAGGGTTTACTGCCATCACTGCTTAGCTGATTCATTTCGGTCTTAACCATGACAGGAGGAATATCGTTACGGGCTGCGCGAGTGGTTACTGTTAATGACATTGTCTGTGTAGTTGTTTCTCTGTTGAAGAAGCTGTATATCCAGTCTCCAGGCTGCCAAACAAGAGGAAGCGCAGAATTGACTAGTTATGGGCCCATTTAATATTCATATGTTGTGCTTTATTGCCATTCATACACATTACATTATGTCTAACATTACAGTTGAATACGTGATGACTCTCCAGACATGCTGTCATACCTCTGCAGTTCCAGGTATATTTAATGTTGCTGTCTTTGCAGATGGTTTATCAGCGACATGTGTCTGATTATACACTGCACCACTTGGCGCCTGTATGTATACGATGGGTGTATTTTTCTCATAGATTATTGTAAAGGTGGTGCCGTTTCCTACAGTTTGGTCAATGGGCACTGTTCCATTGAACCAGTCAGTAATACTCCTTCCAAGGCTCACAAGCTGTAATGGGAAAACAAAATATTATGTAGACTCATATTGGCAAGCAGAACCGTTTCTGTCAGTAACAATATTGTATACAGTTCACCTGAATAGTCTGTTTGATGGGATCTCCATCTGACAGTGTAAATGAAGCAAAGGCATCCACAAGTTGGTTGGAAAGCAAAGTATCATTAGCTACCACAAACTTTCCATCTAATAAAAGATCACAAAACACGTTAGACTTTATTTAGATAGTCAAAGTATCGATACTGTTCAATCTAGTCATTGTTTAAAGTAATGTGAAAATTCTAATTCTAAGAGCAAATGTATTAAATTTCATGATGCACTCAGCATCATCTTGCTTGAATTATCTGCATTACCTGTTCGTTCTGCCATTGTAATCAACACATTTGAGGCTTGTGGACCAAGTGCCAGTGTGCTGATGGTGGCACCACTGTCCACTGCTAATTGCAAGCAGCTCTGAATATCATCTGTTGCTTCACCATCTGTCAGAAACAACACATCATCTCCTTCTGTACTTTGATCATCTGTCCTAAGCAGCTGAAAAAACATGATGAAATAAACATTTACTTGATTAAGTTGAGAATTAATTTTAGATTTGTTTTTCTCAATCAACACAATACTTTTGAAGTTTTCCACACATATCGTATCTTACCTTTAAGCCTTCTTTAAGTCCTTTACACATATTTGTTGATCCGCCTGCTACTTTGGGGAGCTTTTTAATTAAATTGTCTCTTGAGGCTTTACCATTAATTTTAGTCAAAGGGCTTAAAATCGCTGGATCAGTACTAAATTGGACGATGCCCACATATGCTCCGTCCTCCACAATCTCGCTTAGGAAAATTGTAGCAGCTTGCTCTTGTCGAAGAATTCTCCCACCCTTTAAAGATAGGATGAAAAACAATATTACACATTCACAGAATTGTTCAAATGCTTTCTTGCACTGCTCTTTAATACAACCCTAGCAGTATATCACTGACATCTCTTACACAAGATCTGAGGGAACAGGGATGATGCGCCCCCTTCAATAAATGGAAGATGAATTTTTCCTTCCAATAATTAATTCTCACATTCACATTCAGACTTTGTGTTTCAACATCTTTGGTTTCAAAATCTGAAGTGTATTTCCATTTTATTTGAACATTTTAAAGATCTATGGCTTATAATTCTTGGTTCCATTTTTTCAGGTGGATTTACATCATGTCCATTCATGTCCCTGTGCACTTGATGCAGTAGAGAGTCAATGACCATCATGTTTCTTTTCTGTAGACTGAGCAACACTTCCAGGCTGTAGCTCTGCTCTGGTTGTGCAGTGAAGAAGAGGGCATCTGCTAGAACCTTTTATTGAGCAGTGTTCTTTTATGACGGTAATGGTGCTAACAGGCTCAACACTGCGGTACCACCTAATGTTCCGGTACAGCACTGATGTGGCTATTGTTGCATGAAAAATCATTGCCAGAACATTTCATGTAATTCTATTTTGGTTAGACATTCCACTGATTCCATAATATGGATGTTCAGAACAAAATTACACATCATTGTGAACTGTCTGCTTTACAATAGGTAGCCACAACTAATTCAAGCTTATTCTTGTGATTCACTAATTCTTAGTTTATAAGAACTGCTGACAATATTTATCCTAATATTGTTCTTTAAAGTAAAGGAAATGACAAAACAGAAGAAGAGAAATTATGTAGTGTTTACAGAACTTACAGAACCTTATATTCACTTTTAAACAAAATGGAAATATTTACCTTTGATGTACTTCTAGTAGTGTTTTGCCATCCAACTGGTCTCATTGCGAGAGGAGAGTGTTGATTACAGCAGTGTTTTTTATACTTTTCCTCATTAAATAAGATTTGATTTAGGTGATCACTAATCAGTACCACATAAAGCAGAATGAGGTGTTGGTGTAGGAATTTAACAGACACTGGCATGGAATGGTTGTCATAATCATAGAACCGGTGATTTAAAAATAAATTGTTGTAGTTTATTTTCTGTATGTTGCTGCCTAACAGTGTCACTCTAGTTCTGTTTTTAAAATGATATACTTGGACACAGATGTTATTCACTGATTTAAAAAGGTGATGCTGTGTACACCACTGAAGTATCTTCTGCTGTACTTCTTAATGACAAACACATAATTATAAGTATTATAATTGCTGCATTGCAAAATACCTGCATGCTTCCAGAGACATCAAGTATGAGACAGATGGTCCGATGTCGCCTCTGGATCACCTTAAATGTTGGGTCCGGTGGAGGGGATTGCAGAGGTGTTAAAGACTGAAGGGCATGCTTGTCTACAGAATCTTGAAAAATCACTGTACGTGTAGCTTTACGGCCACATTTCTCATTCTGCATATTTTGTGGTTCGGTGTTGTGATCCTCTTCATTACAAAATGCTTTCACCTACAGAAAGACTGTGTTAGACTGTGTTTCTCATCAATCATTCTTACTAGTGCTCTATAGGTCTTATTGTAGAATTCAAAGGAAAAGGTAGATCTTTATTTGCTCTGTTTATATTTTCACTTACAGAGTCTAAGTTTGGCATGTACATTATCGAGGCATTTGTTTGTTGCACTCTATCCGGAAAGAACTGACATTCCTGAGTTGGTATTCCATTTTGTCCATTGCGGCAAGCCAGTGGAAATCCATTGATCAATTCATACCACTGCCCAGATATCTCCCTGCTACATCTGAGGTAAACACAAGTAGATAGTAATACATGTATAAACGTTTCACACATGTTCACACTGGAAAGACAAATATAAATACGTCTTTAAAATGTTCGATATCACATGTTTATGTCATGAGAAGTTGATCTGACACCTTGTTGGCTCGATCCCGCCGTTAAATTTGTAGAATGGCTGTTTCTCATTATATTCATCAAACACTCCCCATCTGAGATGAGCCCATTCATGCACAAAAACTCTTTCTGTAGGAAAAAAAAAGCAAACCAGATAAGGTCTTGAGTCTGAGATCGCACTCCTGTAAAGAACCTGTTGTATCTCAGTCACATTCTATGAACTGAAACACAAATGTCTTTTATGTTACCTTCTTTTCAGGACACGGCTGTATTGATGGCTCTTACCTCTAGGCCCAAACACAGTAACAATATTGTTGTCAAAGAAGAATTTTGGGGTGAAGTGAATGTACTCTCCCTCTTCTCCACATCCTTTCATCTGTTTAGTGTAGGGTTCGTCCCCGAATGCCGGGTGTGGGTTATCAATGATTATTTTGGCCTAAAATAGAAAACACATCATTCAAGAATATTATTTAATCTATAACTTCACAGTTATCTTCACATCATTACATAAAAAAGGTAGTGACTAAATGTTGGACCTTATCATAGACTTCTCTCCTTGCTCTGTCGTATGTTCCGTTCCAGTTTGGTGGTACTAGGATCTTGACCTCCTTGATGAACACCTTGTAATCTATAGCCTGATGTAGATATTCTGATCCATTAGTAATCATGACCTATGGGACAAAACAAGAAGAAAGCAATAACACTACATGTGTTAGGACCTTTAATCAGTTTCTGCTATTTTTCTTCTACTGATAAACTAGACTAGAGCTTAGTTCAGGAGTGGGATGGAATAAATCCTTTCACATTCCTGCTTTCTTCATAACTCTTTGTACAAAACAATGAGAAAATGGGAGCAAAGTTCACAAGAATACTTGGAGTGCACAGAAAAAAAAAACAATCAATGTTCAGTTTTCTTACTTCCTACCACTCCCTGTAACTGTCCCAATACTGTGCCAAGCCCAATAAAGCTTGGTGCACTTTGCGACACCTAAAACAAACTTTATGAAAAAAGTCCTAACAACTTTCCAGTTACTTCTATAATGTTTATCATTTCTGGATTCTGATTACTTTGCATGCAGACTGTAAATTATTTATTCATTCTTATTTCTACCTGAGATGTACGATGGTCTATAATAGGTGCGGATTATGTTTTTAATGACATCAAATAAACAAAAAAAAAAAAACTACTTGGATGAGTAAAGCTAAAGTATTGCTCACAATATTATTTTTTCTCATGAATTTATATAAAGTGTACCAGTGATCTACTTTAGTTCCAACATTAATGACCTCCACAAGTCATTAATAATACCTAATGTGTAATGATACACACATTGTGAGGTTCCATATCACAAAAGCACAATTTAAAATCTCATCCTTCTTGTCTTTCATCATTCTTAACTTTGCATCTCCATAAGAGAAACTTGGCAAGAGAAAGAAAAAAATATATTTTTCAGCATACATTAATGTGTCAAGTCATAATGGACAATTTTTGTTGGTCCACTTATGATAGTTGGACATGTTACAAAAGGCTGCTGGTATTTTCAAATTATGCGGCAAAAAGGTGCCGAAAAAGAGACCCATGGAGGAGACGAGTAAACATATCAGCAATGCAGTTTTACACTTCAGTAAATTGTTATGAATTGTTATAAATAAATGTTTTTTCTATTTTGATCGTGAAATAACACCATTACACCGCAACTTGATATGTCTATTAATACACATGGGGAACCTTATTTTTTTAATTTTACATGTGTATTACAATATAATGACTGAATATTCCATATTTTTTCCATATCCATTTCCTTTTCTGTGTTTGTCCCAAACAACAGATAGAAATGGATAATGTCTATCTAATGACTGTGTTTCCTTATCACTTATTTGCCTCTTGTCCTGACGTTATAATATTCTTATACATACCTTTATCCGATCTATGAGCTCTTCATTTTCTGGTACAGCTGGATTGATGGCTATGAGAATGTCAGTGTATCCATTTCCATCCAGTTTGATTCCTGTAACAAGTCCCAAAGCATTGAGGAGCAGCAACACCACAACAAACGTTTTGGCCATGACTGCAAATCTGAAACAGGAGCACAGAATGTAGCTCTTATTCTGTCAGCACAAAATCATCTGCAGTCATTAAAATACCATTGCAGTATTCCTTACATCCTTATCATATATGGTCTGGACAGTTATCATTAACCTAGATACCTAAGGATGGTTACATTCATTCCTAATTATTTACAGAACAGTGGGTAGGTGCACATGATTTGAGATTGGATACTCTGGAGTTTACAGTTTGCAGGAAGAACACAGAAGGGTTAATGTGTAACATTTCCTCCTGCCCATTAATTCATAATTACATAGTAAATGCAAAATTCTGCCTTCAAATAGATTCCTCAAAAAAGTTTTTTATTTGTTATTAGTTTTTCTACTAAACCGTAAGAGCAAAGTTCAAATTCAGGCTACACAATGCAAATCTGAATTAGATAAGGTGGGTTTTTGTAGTACGGTGTTTTTTTTAATGTATTTCTTTTCTTTGATAATGATGCTGCATGCAATAACGTCCTAAAAGAAACAAAATGCTAAATAGTGGGTAAATCATGCTTAATGACCTAAGATTGAATTTAAAAAAAAAACATACTGAACTGAAGATGTGTAGGTGCAAGATTTCAGAAACATCTCAACATCTGTAGTCCATCAGTGAGAGGTATGGTTTCTTAGGTTACCAGATAATTGATGCCAAAAGTGAAGATTTGGTTAGAAGATCAGCCAGTGAAATCACAGTGTGTGATCTAGATGATTGTTTTCAATGGTTTAGTTCTAACATTTGGTCATTGTGCTATAATACTTTTTTCATTGTAAATGACAAATGTAAGTTCATGCTATAAAACCAAACTGAAATGCATCAAATCTGTTTGAATTTGTGACCTCAAAGTTGTACTAGGGCTTAATTGACTTGGTCAAAGGAAAAAAAGCTCCAAAGTAGACTTTGAAAACATTTCAGATCAAAATCCCATTATGTATAAGCTTACAATATCTAAAAAGATTTTAGGAAAGATAAACATGAAGGATGAATGAAAACTATCACAAAATACGGGAACAGGGAAAACAGGGGAGGTATAGGGCCAGGATTGGTAACCACTGTGTTATGTACTTATTTTTCAGATACCACATTTTCAGCTGCACAATCATGGCATTACTCCAGTGTGTGAGTGCCCTAATTACTGGTAGTGGGTACCTTAATGACTGCTAGTACGTACATCCTTATCAAAAAGTGAAATTTACATTTACATTTATAATACAAGAAATGAAATAATAAAAGATGCAAACAATTATTTAAATGAATGTGGCCACTTATGGCTGCCCATTGAAACTGAGTCGCATGTGTCACTTTGTTAATGTATTACTTGAACCTTGCTTGTTACAATAAAATGAGGTCATATTTCCTAGAACCATTCAACTTCTGTTGCTCATACTTGACCTTCAGTTTCCCCCCCTTAAACAATAAAATGAAGCCTGACATCATCCCTAACATCATCTTCACAAAAATTGGAACTGAAGTCAGCCTTAGATCATTTAGAGCATCAGTCAGCAACGTTTTTTGTGCCATGGACCAGTTTAATGTAAAACAATATTTTTCACGAACTGGTGTAGATACAACTAAAAACAAAGTGCATTTGTTATTTACTTATTTTCACAACTTGTGGGCTAAGGTTTTGATGTACCATATCATGTGACTGAGGTGAGCGTTTTTTCCCCAAATAAAAGACTCAGATAATTAATAAAATATTTTTATTCTGTCTTTCTGTGTTGGTACCAAATGACTGATGGACTGATACTGATGGTTGGAGAACTCTGATTTAGAGCACCAGCAAGGGCAGAAAAACAATGTGAAAATCCAATGTGCTGGGACACCTATAAAACTCTGTTGTGTGCTGTCTTGCAATCAGTACTGGTCGCAATAAACAAGTTTACTGAAGCTAATTTTCCTATATCATATCATATCATCAACATTATGATTGAGGTGAGGCAGATGATCTTTGAAACCCTACAAACACACCTTGCATGATTAAGTCAGTGATAGCTTGATTGACGCAGCTCTGTGACACTATTGCTCTCCCATAATTTTGGTTGCTTGGTAGATGGGTCTGGAGTTAATCTTTTTACAGCAGCTGAAATGTGGTTTGTGTATCTCTCCAAACGATTCATGTGCTTTCTCTGAGAGTGAAAACAAACATAAGCCACATACGTACGTGCAAACACACACACACACACACACACACACACACACACATAGTAATGTTAAAGTAATGTTAGACCACTCAAATAACATTTCAAATGCTTCTTAAATCATACCCTTGGGATTATAATCACATTATAATACTTTTTTCACATTATATGACTGCCATTCACATTTTCTTCTTCTGTAATAACTTCCCATTATATAAACTCCTTCATAAATGTTATGCATTTTTTTCTGTTCATATGGAAATAAAAAAAGGTCAAGCTTTCATTTGTTTTTAAAAAATCCTTTAATGCTTGTAAGTGAGAGCCTTATAATTACAAGATGATAGTGAGATCTTAGAATCTGGTTCTGTCTGCATTTGACATTGAGTACATTTAGGGTGCCTGTACTTCTCATGTGTTAAAGAAACTTGTTCCACATACCATTTTTTCTGTTTAGAATGCAAAAACCTTAAAGCTACATGAACCTAT
>JBBPDH010203116.1:0-14707 GCA_037974565.1 Clupeocharax schoutedeni
CTCTCTCTCTCTCTCTCTCTCTCTCTCTCTCTCTCTCTCTCTCTCTCTCTCTCTCTCTCTCTCTCTCTCTGTCTATCCATCTATCTATCTTTCTGTCTTATCTGCTCTATTTTCCTGTGCAGAGAAACAGATTAAGGCATGCCAGCAGTACTGTACTGACAGTGTACTGCTGTGTCCTCCAGCTCCACTGTTCATGTTCCTGAAAGTGTTTACACCTTCCAGAGCACATATGGAAAGAGTCACTGTGAAGGGTAGTCTGGAAAAGGGTAGGGTGGGTGGGGGGGGCAGTTGCTTTGCACCGCAATACAGTTTGCAAGTGGCAGACAAATCTAGCCACCGTCTACAGACATCACAATTGTTTATAGTTGGTCTGCCGTGGAAGGTCAGCTTTTTGAAAAACAAGTGGTTTGGAGCAAAGGCTGGATCAACATGCAAGACATCTTTGAGGGGAGAGGAATCACAGCATTGCAATGTTTTGATGTCATACTGGGTTTGTGTATACATTAAGCTCACATGAAAAAAAATACAACGTAGTAAGTAGTTAATTACAAGCATATTTGTGAGTCTCTGCTAAGGTTGTTTCTGTTGGTGCTGGTCTGTTTCCAGTATATAACTGTTTGTATATGTAGTTGAATGCATACGTTTGGACTCTCTGGATTGAATGACTTATTTTCTAAATGAAAATACGTACACCCACGTCACAGAACACACTCCTGCACTGTATAATGCACAATAAATTCACTTTAGTTATTGAATTTAAGGATGTTTACATTTTTGTCCACAGAAAACTCCCACATTAATGTTTGTTCTCTGCAGAGGTTGGGCTTGTTTTCACCTAGAAATTCAGTGAAACATCATTTGACTGCGAGTGTTTAAACATGCATATTACTGTAGATTACAAACACCAGAGATGAGGGGTGTGGAAGTGTAAAATGGAGTAAGTTCTATGGGTGATGTGCTGCAGCTGAAACAGTACTTATTAATCCTGGTCCTGAAGTACTACTTCCTGCATGCTTCAGTGTTTCCCTGCTGTCAAACACCCAGTTTACCTCAGGAGCAGCTTGGTAATTATTTCATTAGTTGCTCAGCTGTGTTTGTAGCAGGGCAGCCTCTAATGTATGCAGGATAGTGGTATTCCAAGACCAGGACCGAGAACCACTGCAATAGAAGAAACATTTGTGTTTCCCAAAAAGACCCTCTAATGGATGATGTGTGAGTGTGAAGATGTGTTTCTGTTTTTTTTTAAGAACTTCCAAAGAACCTCCACTTAAAGGGTAGTCCTAGAACCATACAGCAAAGCCTACAACAACATAATTTACCCTATTTACCATAATTAATTTACTATTTGATAGTGTTCAATTTAGGGATGCAACAACATGCACCACTTCCAAGGTGGTCTTCCCACTACAACAGGCCACAAGAGTGAGGGGCTACAACCATTGCCTCTCTAGCAACATATGTATGTCACAGGAAACTGTTGATGCATTACCCTCCTACTGGACACCTTGTGAACTATAGTTACAAGAATATTTTTTACTTGCTCTAAAATACATCCTTAGATATGAGTGTGAAATACAGTGAGGTCTAAACATTCTAACTTCTGTTGCAACGAATTCATATTCTTTCATGTTTAATTTGCATTATAGGTGGCTTCCTTGGGCGTTACTACTTTCACTCTTTGCGCCTTGTGTATCGACCGTTTCCGTGCAGCCTCCAACGTGCAGATGTACTACGAGATGATTGAGAACTGTGCCTCCACTGCAGCTAAACTCGCTGTCATCTGGATTGGAGCTCTATTGCTGGCGCTTCCTGAGCTGTTGATCCACCAGCTGGTGAGAGAGGAGCACGAGCCCCCGGACGTGATCCCCTGTGAGCACTGTGTGGTCCGTATCTCCACCACGCTTCCGGACACGCTCTATGTGTTGGGTCTCACCTACAATCGTGCCCGCCTCTGGTGGTACTTTGGCTGCTACTTCTGTCTCCCCACCATCTTCACCATCATCAGTTCTGTGGTGACCGCGCAGAAGATCCGCAAAGCTGAGCGGGTCAGCGTGCGGGGTAACCGCAAGCAGATCCAGCTGGAGAGCCAGATGAACTGCATGGTGGTGGCACTGGCCATTCTCTACGGTTTCTGTGCCATTCCTGAAAACATATGCAACATCGTGTCCGTGTACATGGCCGTAGGTGTGCCACGGCGCACCCTGGACATCCTGCACCTGGTCAGTCAGATGCTGCTGTTCTGCAAGTCCGCGGTGACCCCGGTGCTGCTCCTGGCCCTCTGCAAACCCTTCGGCAGGGCCTTCCTGGACTGTTGCTGCTGCTGTTGGGAAGAGTGCGGCCCACCAAAGTCCTCCACAGCCACCAGTGACGATAACGAACAGGAGTGCACCACCGAGCTGGAGCTTTCACCCTTTAGTATCATGCGCAGGGAAACATCGTCCTACTCAGCTGTGGGTACACACTGCTAGGGTCCTTTATCCAACCTATGCCCTATGTGAAATCCCACCCATGGGGCTCTTTAAAAAAGGGCTACAACCACTGATCCAACTAAGGGAGACAGGTTATTTTCAAATGCTGCCGTGCTTTGAGTAACAAAAGATGGGGTCCTACTGGCAACACATAGTTACTTTATCTTTGGATTATAGGGAACAGGAGCCACGTGTTTATAACAGGACAGATGGAATTACAGCTGTCCACTGCTGTTTACAGAAGGAAATCATGAGCATTGTTTGTAGTTTAATTTGAGTTCATATTGATTGTGAATTAACATTGTCACTGTTTTGTTATTTTTTTGTTACTTTTTTTGCACAATTGTCTTCCACACTCCCCAACACACACTTTGTTATAAATTGAACGTTTACATCTTGCAAATACATGGGATTATCTTGAAGTCTCATGGAAAGTAAGATATTGAAAATGGTAGTAAATATATGTATCGTAATGGAAAAATGTGATTCGTATGAATCAGTAAAAAGTGAAGCCTGGCTCCCTTGCTATGTAAGTATTATTTGTACTGTTTTTGTTAGCAGAAGAAGTCTATCCTGCACTTCAGTTGACACTGTAAAGCACTGAAGAAGCTGTTGTTTAGCTAAAAATATCACTTTAATAAAAAATGAGGAACTGAACAGAGATTGGTTGTCAGTATTTGAAAATATGCAGTGCTGGTCATACGTTAAGCAACTTAAAAAATATTTTTTTTAAAAAATATTTAAATTCTAAAAGTTTGCAAATTTGTGTTGCTGACAGACAGTGTTAAGGCCTGAACAAAAAGGGCCCCTCCCTTTTACTAAATTGCCTATTCAGAATAGTGGATCTCCTCATCAGTGCCGTATGGAGTGCTGTTATTATTTTTTAAAAAAAAGGGAGAAATGAACTGAAATTCTGAAATGAAAAGGCTGGTCTCAATTTGTGTTTACCATCACTGATTGTAGGAATTGAACATCTTGAAGTGGTCAGCTCACATGTAGCCTAAACATCTGGATGTTTGTGATGTGTTTACTTTGTTCTGTCTTTCTTAGTTGTAAGTTGCTTCCTAAGGTTCACGCCTGGTGAAGGCGTTGGTCATGACATCAACAGCATACAGTATTTAGCAAGTGCACACAGAGGCTATTGTCTCAAGCTGGTTGCCAGAGCAACATCAGACATCCATAATGAAAAGGTCTGTGTGACGTCACTGGCAGCCATGTATAAGGAGGTTGGCAGCATGAGGAAAGATGTAGGAAATGTTTTTTGGTGAACTGGACAGCTGGAGTTGGGTAATTACAGTCTGTACTGAGAATGTTTGCCTCAGAGGAACAGTTTGACTTGTTTTCAGTTTGCCTTATCAGACCGCTCTGTTCTGCCTTGCTGGAGGAACAGCTCATGCTGGTACAGTTTGTTCAGGGCATGAGCATAAAGACTATTAATTTCCTCAGTTATTTCTCTTTCCTGACATCTGACTGTGGTTTGTGTATAGCATCATAGAATCGTTATGGTGTAGAGCAGCATTTCTTAATCATGTTTCTATGGACCACCTGCCCACAGTTTTAGTTTTTCCTTGCCTCAACACACCTGATCCAGCTCTTTGACTGATTATCAGCAAGTATTAGCACCTTTATGTGTTGGATTTGGTGTGTTACATTAGGAAATGCTTAAGGCTGTGCAGTAGGATGATTTATCCTTATTCTAATTAATTACTTCGAATCACAGTGTGCTTTTCTGAGCACCTTGTTACGTTGTCAGCACTAGAAGAACACTGACCAACTGCAGGTTTCAAAGAGAGCCCTCATTCTGTTTAAACAGATTTAATGCAATGCAGTGTGAGAAACATTCAATATAAAGAATTGGCTTCATAGTTCTTAGACACTGCTGACGGTTTTACAAATTGTCCAACTTTAGAAAACAAGATATTACGATACTTTTCAAGAAAACAGCTGTTACATTTTTCAAGTCAAATGTCTCTGTGCAGTTGCGGTACTATGAAGCAGAGCCACCGACCAGCGAGAGTTTTGTTCTTGTTGGCGAAGTAAATTTGCTGCCAGCCTTTGGTTTGTTGCCCAGTGTTTAATTTGCTCCTTGGGGCCATTCAAATAATAAAAGCACATGATGCAGAGCTGCAGATTCCCTCTAGACTTTCTCTTGAGTGACATACAAATGGGTGGAACTGCACTAAACTGATAATTATCCGTCACCATTGGGAACAAAAGATACCGTCATGGCAACACCAATTAATAGAGAAGAATGCAGCAGACAGCTCAGCCTGTAGAGGGGCAAATCCCAGGCATGTGGTTTACAGTACTTGAGATGATTTATAGTAGCGTGGAACAAACCAAAAAACACAAATTATCCACTAATTGTGCTGCAGCGGTTAGAAAGGCTTGTCCAAAAGTGACAGTGTTGTCTGAGGAAATGTTCAAGCATTTCTATGTTTGTATCATTCAAACATACTTTTCTGATGAATAATTCATCAGCTCAAATTAACAACAGCCCTGTTAAGTGGTACATGCAGTATGAATTATTAATAAGCAATAAGCTCATTTTGCCATTTATTTCCCCAGTGCTGGAGTTATTAGGTCACTGGAAGATTATTTGGAATCCATTATGTAATTACAGCTGGACATGCTTTAAAAAAGTCAATGTAATGAGCCTCTAATTAAAGCAGCTCCTGTTTTGTTCTGTTTACTGATTGCATTATGCTACAGCGGTACTGCCTGAATGTTCAATGTGTGTACACACTCTCCACTGCTCCTTCCTGAACTGCCTACTCCATACTCAGTTCCGCAGTTGCATCAGTGAGAACTAACCGAAGGTGGCCACCCAATGCCCGATCGTCAGTAATGAGCTCCAGTGAGCTGCGTGCTTATAATGGCTGTCCTCTCTCGGGGTGCTGTATAATCTGACATATCTGATTTGAGTGGATTTCATTCTGACAGGATAGAGAGTGTATTGTATTGTTTTGTGTTTGTCTTTGTTGAATTGTTCCTCATTTCTAGGTCACTGCCTGCGATGAACGCTTGAATGCTTTAACGAGTTTGAAATCTCTTAGTGCTCTCCCGTCTGTGGCGAGGGGCTCTGCTTATTGTTACACACACTGCATACACAATGTGACAATTTCTGCATACTTCTCCTGTGAAAGAGTACGATCGGACTCTTGGTGCTGCCAGTTTCTTTTTCTTTCGTTTTCTAACGAGAGCTTGAAAGACTCTTTGTGTATGTTTACACTTCCATCAGTGCCCTTTGAGGGGGCCTAATTGAGCCATCTTAATATTCGAATGCGGATTAACAAAAGACCACACAGCCACACCCCTTTACTACATTATCCATGACCATTGACCGTTTACTGAGACAGTGCTCTAATTTACAGCTCTTTGACTGTTAGGTTTGGTGCTTAAAATATATAGTTTGATAAAGTTATCAAGTTCAGCCTGTGTTAGGAATATTAATGTGGAGGTTTATAGTGACTAAAGCCTCAATCACACTGGTTGTTCTTCCCAGAAGAGACATTTATTATCACTCGCAGACAGGGAAATCCCACTGCAGCTGAACAAAGTGCCTAAAGCCATTCGAAATACAGTGACACCAGAGCATAAATAATGTTGAATTGCAAACAGCTATAGCCTTTGGCTGTAGTCTGGATTTAGCTAGGAATATTTATCAGGGATGTTTATAATTTGATTTTTGTAGCCATGACATATTCAAGGGTTGCTTTTGAAGGGTAATCCTTCAAATTATCTCCCATTTCCTTTCATTTTTCAAGTACCTCATCACCTGATACACTGTCTAACAGCTGGAAGAGAGGAATCTGGCCGCCTCTGTTGCAGGCATTTCTGTAAGAATGTAATAAAGTAAATTCTCAAAGCCACAGTGTGGCATTGCTAGACTTTCAGGATAACCTGGAATGTGTGATTTTAAACTTCTGTCTACTCGGTTTGACCTTCGCATGTTACACATTTCTATCAAACCAGCCGTTTATATGTACGTGTCAGCCTTCTCTTTGGAGTGAAACCAGTTAACAGCACTGAGGGAGAAACCTGCTGGATTACGGCAACAGCGTAGAAAAAGTCTATTTTACACATTTGTCTCCTAAATGTATTCAGTCTGTCATATTTTGTGCCTGAAGTTGCTTCCATTATTTTCCATGCAATCGGTAGCCTATGTCTAATGATTGTTAAATAATCACAGACTTTTTTTGTGTAAATGTGAGATGTAACATATAAGTTAGCCTTGAATTTGTGTGTGATACATTTTGTTCATACTCTTATTTTCTTATTTTTGTCATTTGTGACAGAAAGGATATACAGCTCCAGGGGATCACTGCAATTATTTTTTTAAATCAGCCTCTCTATGAGTATGTGTCTGTTAAATTCCTACACAAGCATCGTATTCTGCTTTCTAAGTTACTGATTCTTGATCACCCAAATCAAATCTTATTTAATGAGGAAAAGTATAAAAACCCTGCTGTAATCAACACTCTCCCCTCGCAATGAGACTAGTTGGATGGCAAAACACTACTAGAACATCAAAGCTGCACCATTTCTCTTATTTTGATGTCATTTGCTCTCAAATAATGCTTTTAAGATCAGTATTTTTGGAAATTAGGTGAAATATTGTCAGCAGTTCTTAAAAAACCAAGCCAAAGCTGCTCAGTTCAATACTTGCACCTATAAAAGAGAAAACCTGAGACACTGATCCTTTTGCAGTGATCTCTAAGGTAACCACAATGTAGTTTAGTTTATCCCTTTAATTTATTTTCTTTCCTCTGTATAGATTTTCCAAGCTGGCCTGTCAGTTTGGGTATCGAAGGAGAAAGAGAAAGGAGTCATATGGTGTGTGTAGAAGTAGTACATGCTAGTCTGTCCTGTTCTGAGCCTTCTGGCCATTCAACTCAACCTGTCCACCTCTGAAGATTTTTTAAAAAGTAAATACTCTTTAAAATAATGGTTACCCTTATTTATGTGGTTTCTGACACTATGTGACAGAAGTGCATCACATTACCCATTTCTCATACATTTTTTTTTTTACATCTTTAGCACAGCTGTCTAACGTGAAAAAGTAAAGAAACAAACTTTAGTCTCCAAATGTCGTGTCTAAGTGGGAGCAACATGTAAGGGGGGAAATTATGTTGATTATTCATTTTTACCTAATTATAGATTATGCCTAACACTGATTTCTCTTGGATTATGGCAGTCCACAATTGCCCTCAATAACAACCATGACTCATCTATCCCTGCAAACAATGCATGCGTCATTTGTGATATGTGAAAAACCTTATTTTTACTCAGCACAAAGTAAAATTCCACAGTAACACATATTTTCATTTAGAACTTTTCATGTTGCTCTTACAGGAAATAATGTATAAATACTGATATTTTCATTAAAAAATAGGGGTGTTCAACCATGTTAAAGAAAAACATTAACAAGCTACTGTTTATATTTCCATCCCTGTGTCAAACAGGAACATCTGAACTAAGATAGGGATTCCCTTTATATTAAAAGTAAGTGAGCTAGAACAGTGGGTACAGCTATCAGTGTGAACTACACAGCACTGAGAGTGTTTACCTCCCTACAGGAACTGATCTTTAGTTCTTGGGTAGCGAAACTGGGTATAAATCTTCTGGCTCACACTGTAACCAGTATCCAAGCCTTCCGGTTGTCCGGCCACCTGACCACTCTGCACTCCAAAAACACCCCCCAGTGACCCGAACACACTTGTTTTTTCCAACACTAAAGGTTATGTTAAATAAACTGGACCAGAACCAGGTTTGACTTGACTTTCTCACCATTGCACTTGCTAGATATTGCCCTCACATATTTCTCAGCCCTCAATAAAAGCTGAGAAATATTTTTTTCTGAATAATTTTGGGCTTGACTGTATGTCCTCATGTGTTTGAATGTGAGTTTGCTGTCATTGACTTTGACTTTGACTTTGATATGGTTTACAACAGGTAAAAACATTAGTCACGACTTCTCATTTCCATTTGTCTTTTTAAAAAAAAACAATCAAAGAGGATACTTTGACATTTATTTAGTTCCCTAAATATTCTAGATCTTTAAAGAATTGACATAATTTTGTAAATAAATGTGAAGAACCTTTGTGTACTTTAACTGAGTTGCTTATACACACATTTGTTTAAATGAACAAACTGGAGTTTCAGAGTCAGAGGGTAAGGTAAGGTTAGGATGAGGATCAGAGTTCGGGTTCAGTTTTGTGTCAAAGGTGAAGTTAGGGTTAGCTGGATATTATGAATTAAAATGAGATAAATTGTGTTAAATTTAACGGATATTCAGAAGGCAAAGGTTTGCATCTTCAGCCAGTGTGACTGATCTATATTGGTTATATTTTTTCCCTAGACAGCTTCACCTAAGCCAGGAACTCATAGGGATCATTATTTTTAAAGTAAATAAGAATATCACAATCACATGTGTATGTGTATTACGGTGCTGAAGCATATCGTGAGGGCCTGAAGGTGATGTTCGGAGTCTTGGCATTCTGAAGCACAATAACAGCACTGACTGGGAGCCATAAACAATCTCTGCATTGTGTAACTCTCCCTCTGTATGTTTCTGTGTGGGAAAGAATTCTGCTGAAGCTGTGTTGGGACCTGACTAATCTGGGATCGATTTCTACTCTTATGCAGTGCACACAATGTTTAATAGAATGTTTATATATTTGACAAAATTAACTTTAAACACAAGTGCATTCAAGGCATTTCATATTGTTTTGATGTATTCTCCAAATCTTGATCCTCTCAAGTACAAGCATTGACTTTAATTGAACTCTGAAATCACGGTGGAACAACTTTGCTGGGCTTCCATTCGTACAAAGGCAACGGTTTGCGTCACTGTGCTGCTCTGGGTCAAGAGGGAACAATTGCAGTCCTGTGTGGGCTTTTTTATGGCATGTGGGAGATGGCCAAGCAGGCACCAGTAGCTTGCAACTCAGTAGTCACAAAGAAACAGAGCTCAAGAGACTGGCCACACTGAACTGCTTTGCCTCAGAAACTCTGCTTCCCAATTAGGAACCCGCATCATCAAAACTGATCCAGTATTATTGAGAAGGTCACCGTAAACCTAATACAAACCACTCTCCTATCCAGTATGAGTTCATCCTGTCACAGTGCTGTGAAGAGAGTCTGGAGAATGGTTTCCAATTGGTTTTAAAGGTCAGTTTATTTTCTGTTGTGAATCTTTTAGCAGAGTGATGGGCATGTTCACTGATTCCTGGAGTCGTTTGAAAGATACACACACTCCCTTGAGATGCTCCATCTTCTGCCCTTGTCTCATTGATGAGGACAGGACTGTGTGAGGTGGTTTATGATAAAACATTTGTCCATGTTTGGGACAAGAGGACTAGAAGGTTGGGTTTTAACAGCCATGAAAAAAAAAACCTTTCATACTGTCTTGTCCACAGCATAGTTGACTGACCGCTAAAACAAGAATGAAAATACTATACAGGTTGTGAACACTGTAACTGTTAAACCTCTTAAAGGTTTCACGTTCTGTAAAGGAAATTGTGTTGCTCTTTTTGTCAAGAAATGTTCGCACAATGTAAAGGGCAGCTGGAGCTTTCAAATGGCGTAGAAGAATAGAGTTCTTATGGCAGTGATGATGTTTCTATGACAAGAGCTTCTTGAATACACCTGGCCTCTCTATTATCCACTCATATTATTGTTAGTCTCTGTGGAGTTCCCTAACTGATAGAGGCATTTTATATCTACGGATCTTCTCGCCTGCCTCAGTGCTGAGCCTGACCACACAAAAACCCCGCTCTGGTGTGCCTAATGGAGCCTCTCTGGAACATTCCAGCCCTTCTTCTGTATTGAGCCGACAGCTGCCTCCCATGCCCCCTGAAGCAGTATCAGGGTGGCAGCGAGCAGAAGGTGGAGGAGGAGGGGTCGGACAGCCTTCATCTGCACTGGGCTGACATTATTTCTGGGCCTGTAGCTGACAAGCAATTTAAATAATTATTGCTCATGCAAAGACTGTGCTAATGAGCTTTCATTCCTCAGCCTTGCACGATACACGATGGAGCTTGATTAAAGCTGTGTGGAAGACGTTTTCCAGACAACTTTCATTATGTTTTGTTTGACCTTTTCTGATATTCATTAAAGACAATAATCAAAAACCCCTGATTAGCCCAGAAGATGAACAGTTCTCTTCAAGGATGTATATAGTATTGAGATGTTTTGTTGAAGAATGGGGAAAATTAAGCTATGGCCTTCCTTCTGGATCCAGCTCACTGACCAAAAGTCAGTGAGTTCATGCCTGTGGCCATGGGCTGGAACAGGGAGGCCCCTAAATCACCCCATTATGACCCACTGCCACTGTCTGCACACAGATGAGAGCCCCTTACTGACCATGACAGTGGAGCACAATGAGCTGGACTATGGGCTTCGGGGTGCTTGACATGGGGAAAAAGAGCATCCTCTGGGTACTGTGAATAATGGCTGTGAGTCATACAAATATATGTCTTGTGACTGGACTGTTACATGCAGGAATAGCTGCACTGTGGTTATTTCTACTGGGACTCAAATCCTGAGATACAGAGCATCACAGATGCAGAGCTGCAGTCCCTCACAGTCTGAAGAAAGCAGGAAATTAGCTGGCTGAGTAAAAAGGACTGAAATCATTCATATTCATTTATATACAAAAGTTGATCGCTTAGATTTTAGTGTTAGCCTAAACAGTCTATATAGGATATTAAAATGTATGCATGTGTGAAAATTCATGAGCCAAAAAAAGGACAGTATATTTTAATAGATTGCCAGTGGCAATTTCAACTATATATGTGCTACGCTGTTCAAAGAAAAGCCTTTTTCAAAGAAAAATTTTTTCATTATTTTCTTTATTTGAAGGGAGCAGTGCCCTTCACATTGTGTGAAACTTTCATGATGGACTGACTATAAGAAATGGTCCTTCCTCTGTGAAGTTACCATTTTGAAGATTCTTATTTTATCTTGGACTAGTGACAGTTTGCACTATGGAATCACAAGAACCACTAGTGAAATCCAGAGAACCTTAGATCATCTTAGACTTGGTGATCTGAACATACTTTTGGTTTTACTTGCATTATTCAGTCTGTTGCAAAACTGCTCATTGTGAAAATAAGGCGTGGCCCACATGATTTATACAGACACATTCAACAAAAGTTACACATGAGTAGCTCTTTGATGTCTCCGGGGGCTCATTTCACTCATCCATACATAATTACAAACACAGGCGTGCATACACACACACACACACACACACACACACTCATACACAGATGATGCAGGGCCGAAGGACTTATAGCCAGAGTTGCTGGCAGATGGTCCTTAAAGTAGGGGTTAAAAATGTATGTTACTGGGTCAGTGCTAAGCGGAAACATTGGTTATATCTGTAACCATGACCACAACGCCCTATTTATCTCATAACACTAAAAGAAGGCAGAAGCACTGGATTGCTTTTCTTTAATACTATAATTAAGATGACCAAAGATCAGCTCTTATTTAGTGGCCCTCAGGAAGTTCCACAGTCCACAGACTCCTTTCCTCTGAGCTCAAGGTGCATGCAGCTATGGAGCACACAGACTGCTGAACACATTCACAAAGTGGGTCATATGTAATAATCTTCTCCAGTAGACACTGTTTTGATTTGAAACCAAATTCCATCCTCGGCAGTCATTTAGAAATGTATGCATCATCTTTCATTTCAGAATTTTTCAGTTCAGTGCAGTTCTTGAAAGCATCTTTGTTGTAGAACAGGAGTTAAAGTGATTACTCATTGCCAGAGAAAAAAGAAAAAGTCAGAAATCGGTAGCAAACACATTTGCAGTTACAACCATTTTTTGGTTAACGTTTCATAAAACATTTGTCCATGTTTGGGACAAGACGACTAGAAGGTTGGGTTTTAACAGCCATGAAAAAAAAAACCTTTCATACTGTCTTGTCCACAGCATAGTTGACTGACCGCTAAAACAAGAATGAAAATACTATACAGGTTGTGAACACTGTAACTGTTAAACCTCTTAAAGGTTTCACGTTCTGTAAAGGAAATTGTGTTGCTCTTTTTGTCAAGAAATGTTCGCACAATGTAAAGGGCAGCTGGAGCTTTCAAATGGCGTAGAAGAATAGAGTTCTTATGGCAGTGATGATGTTTCTATGACAAGAGCTTCTTGAATACACCTGGCCTCTCTATTATCCACTCATATTATTGTTAGTCTCTGTGGAGTTCCCTAACTGATAGAGGCATTTTATATCTACGGATGGTTGGTAAAATGAACACATTTTTTGTAAATGAGATCTGTGATAATAAAAAGTGTTATCAAGTTTAAATTTAAATTCTTGAAGAACTTTTACATTTTGCAGCTTCAGTGAACTAAAATGTATTTTGTACAGCATCTGTAGTGCAAAGTACTTAAGCACATTTTTTGGCGCATTTTTGTCTCTGTAGTTTTTGTATGGAAAATTGTCCGTTTCTCATTGGTCATTGACATTCAGTTCTTTGTTTCTAATTTGTGTTCAACTGTATGTTACTATGGTTTAGCATCAAGATTGTTTTTCTGTTGGTCACATCTCTTCTTTTAAAGTTTTAGCATTGTCTTACACATTAAAAGGACCCCAAATAGGAATGAAACTCCAACCAATCAGCAGTTCTG
This sequence comes from Clupeocharax schoutedeni, assembly GCA_037974565.1. NCBI lineage: Eukaryota > Metazoa > Chordata > Actinopteri > Characiformes > Alestidae > Clupeocharax > Clupeocharax schoutedeni. The sequence goes on from JBBPDH010203116.1 coordinate 13,115, forward strand.
GTCATAGATGTTTGTCATGTTTTGGTTTAGTTTTGGGGGCTTTTACTTAGATTTTTTTTTGCATGTTTGTGTCATGTTTCCCGGTTCCAGGTGTCTTGTATTCAGTTAAGTGATTGTGTTTCGTCATTGGTTTCTGTCTGAGTCTGTCCGTGTATTTAAGTTCTGTTCATGTGGTCCATCATCGGTCCATCATCACACATCCCGTCTCATCACGATTGCATTTCAGTTCATTCATGTATCGGCCCTCGAGGCAGGTTCCTGTTTTGTTTAATAAGATCACAGTTATGGATAGGGATGGGTACCAAGACCCGGTACTTAATCAGCCCCGGTGCCTAATTATAAAAGACCGGACGACCGATCTGACGTTAACGATTCTGCTGTCAGTACTGGAGAAATTAAAAAAAAAAAAAAAAAGTCCTATTTATTATTGTTAAATAAATATTACCTAGCATATTTTACCTGACCAGCCTTTTGTAACTTTTTATAATATTCCTTATTTGCTTGCACTGCCGTTATTTTATGAAATCAGATTTGTGCCAAAATGTTCAAACAAAACTTCCCTATGAGACTTTCAATTTTGCCGCTAGTTTTTCAGTTTCGCTGCTGGCTTTTCAGTTTCATTTGCAGTTTTGGCACAGATCTCTCGTGTGGGTGGGGCTTTGACTCATTTGTCAGCAGGTATTTGAGTGACAGCTCCGTGCCCTGGGACTTTGCGAGATATGTGGGCTTTTTTTCCGATACGTGGGCTTCCTAGACGGACAGCAGCAACTGGCGCCAGTTAGGATCACGTTTGAGATTTGAGATTTGTGCACAAGCTCAACTCCACGATTAATCAATTGTAAGTGAAAGTGATCATTCGGTCATACGTGAACACACCACAGCACACGGTGTGAACAGCACGAAATTCACCCTCTGCATTTAACCCATTCACCAAGTGAAGCAGGGGGCAGCCATGAACACTGCGCCCGGGGAGCAGTGTGTGGGGACGGTACCTGGCTCAGGGTACCTCAGTGGTGCCTAGCTTGGGAATCGAACCTGGACTTTCTGATCACAGGGCGAATGCCCTAACCACTAGGCTATCCACTTTAATGATGGGCACATGAAGCTCTGAAGCGCGTATCGAGCTCCCCCACTCCGGACAGAGGGAGCTGGGTCTGTACCAGCGTTTCTCAAACTATGAGCCGCGGACCGGTGCCAGTCCGTGAGAGAGTTCCTGCCAGTCCGCAGATACTCCCTTCTGCACCAATCAAAATTCAGTCAGATCAGGTCTGATCTCAGCCATGCTATCACTGCTTGCCCGCCCTGCCCCCTCGACTTCACAGCCCGCCCCTTTGTCTCAAACTTTTCACGGACACACACACGCTTTAGGAGAGCCACGAAAACATAAACAGGCTCAGAAAACACGCCCCGAGTGTCTCTGTCAGCGTGTTTTCCTCGTTTCGACCGGTTAGAGAAAGCAGACACACCCTTCACATTAAAACATTGATTTACATTTTTTTGTGCCAAATAATTCCCTTGGGTGAACAATTCCTGCAGCCCCAAAGCCTGACTTGACTGGTCCCCAGGACAAATAAGTTTGAGTAACTCTGGTCT
>JBBPDH010203284.1:0-14677 GCA_037974565.1 Clupeocharax schoutedeni
ACACTTTCACTTCATTTTAAACAGTTTAATACATCACCCTTAAAGAACATGTAAAGATAAACCCGAGGTTTAAATACAGGAAAGTCACGAGAGAGAGAGAGAGAGAGAGAGAGAGCGATACAGAGAAAGAGAGAGAGAGAGATACAGAGAAATATAGAGAGAGACGCATGCTCCTGAAAAGTCACGAATGAGGGAGAGAGAGAGACACACACTCCGGATCCGTGCGCTCCAGAACAAGAGAGAGAGATGCAGAGAAAGATAGAGAGAGACGCGCTCCGGAAAAGTCACGAGAGAGAGAGAGACGCGCGCTCTGGAAAAGTCACGAGAGAGAGAGATACAGAGAGAGAGGGTTGTTTGCCCTTTTATGCGAACTGAATTTCTTTCCGTTTTCTTCACAGACACAGCTTTTAGTAACGCAAGGATACCGTCATGGTCTCGCGAGACCAAACGCATCTCGCGAAACAAATCTGATCTCGCAAGATCTTGTACCACCCCTATAATTTACTTCTTGTTTTAATATTTGCACAGTCGGTAAAGGAGCGGTTCAGGATACACTTCTCTGTGTGTTGTACTTGTATGACTGCATGACAAATAAAGAATCTTGACACTTGAATAAAAAGATAAAAACTATCAGTAAGAAAAGTATCATTTGTAAAACCAATCCTGTCTAATCTAGCTACATTGTAGGCTTATAACATTTGTAACATTTTATAACTATATCAGCATTTCTGTTTTTCACATTTGCATGTGATTTATGAAAGTGAAGGGAAAACAAAGTATTTATCCATTTTTTTGTTTTGGCGTCTATGCAATTAAGCTTTTAAAGATTTACAGACTGGAATGTCTATATTCTTTTGATCAAAATGCTGCTGTTTGAAAAATATTACATGCTACATTATGTTTTCATTTTCAGTTGAAAACAAAAAAATCAGATAGTTGGGCATTTCAGAACAAAACTAAGGACTATGCTGGTGCTGATGGTTGTAAGAGCAGTAGACACTGTACCAGAGCTTTGGCACCACACTGCTTTAGTTAGCTTTCAGTGGATCCACAGTGTTGCGTGAGGACTGATGGTGATATTAATGCAAGTAGAAACTAGTTTAAAATGGACTGTAACTGATGAAGTGCATTGGAAAAGGTATATGCTTTAGTTATACACCAGGTTAGATCCAGGCACAGGGATCTACAAGATACACACACCTGATTCATAACAGCATGTTTTTCAAGCCCTGCAGAGGCTCTGTAAAGACCATTCATGTACTCTTTATTCCAACTATTAAAAACCAGGTATTTCAACAGAATTATGATGCTTCTGTTGCTCATGAATTATTAGCTCTTTCTTTAGAATACAGATGTTCTGCAAATTACGCAAGAACAGCATGGATATAAACCTGAAGGCCTACTGCATTTGCCTTTAGTACTCAAGACTAAAAACTAATATAAACATATATTGCTTATACTCAGAGTGTGAATTGACCCACCATATATGGGGGGTACTGCCTTTTTTAATCATAAAAAGTAGTCACCCCCCCCCCCGGCTTTTTTTTGTCTCTTTGGGGCGGTCTGGGTCTTGATCGGGGTGGTGGGGGGGGGGCGCCCTGCTGACATCTTCACCTAAGTGTTTTGTCGGCCTTCCAGCAAATAACAGAATTATTTTAACACACTCGGCTCCTCCTTTACGTTTTAATATTTTGTGTTTTATCATGTTCACTATCGTTGCACACAGTACACGAATTCGGCTCACTTGCTCAAAAAAACTTGAACTTGATTTTTATTGGCCAATGCTCAGCGAATACGTCACGTGTGCTGATCGTAAGTTTAGCAGTCTCGCAGTTCGCATCAGCTTTATGCGGTCAATTAGAAAGACACAAACATGGGATTTCAACTATACAACAATAAACTTCCAAACAGAATTACGATTATAAATGATTAAAAAACTAAATGCCTAACCCACCGGCCCACAAAGACCGCGGCCCACCGGGAATCTCCCGGTAGTCCCGATGGCCAGTACATCCCTGGCCGTGGTCCAGCACATTTTGGAGATTTCCCTGCTCAGAACCACCTGGTTCGCCTCGCAGTTAATTGTCAGATTTAGTGAATGTGTTTGAGGAGGAGAACCGCCAGACTGTGCATTCTTAGGCTCGTGTTCCCCCAACTTTACAACTTTAATTCTTCCAAACTGAAGCAGACAGAGCCATTCAGGACAGAAATCATTTATATTTCACTGTTGGGAAAACCCCTCCAGAATGATAAATGTGAGTTAGTGTAGAGATTAACTTAAAAAATACAGAAACAAGGTTTTGTTCAGACACCTGCATTACAACAAAAACAGCCTGTTTAATTCTATATTGAACTTTTGCACTCTTCTCAGGGAGTTGAGAGAATTATTTGATGATGATGATGATGATGATGATAATAATAATAATAATAATAATAAGAAGAAGAAGAAGAAGAAGAAGAAGAAGAAGAATACTACTACTACTACTACTAATACTACTACTACTACTACTACTACTAATAATAATAATAATAATAGTTTATTATTTGTCACATGCACCGTTTCACTGGACATTATATCACAGTGTGTTGAGAAATGCACACCTGAATTGCTCCTGAGATTGGAAAATTGAATGAATAGAATACATTTTAGTTGTTTAAAACAAAATGTAAACAATATCAATACAAAAAAAATATGCAGACAACACATTAAATGAATATTTACAATGGAAAATACAAATGTACAAATTAACATTGTGCAAATGGCAAAATGGGTGCAGGTGACATCATGTCAAGAGGAGTGATAATAATAATAATAATAATAATAATAATAATAATAATAATAATAATAAGAAGAAGAAGAAGAAGAAGAAGAAGAAGAAGAAGAAGAAGACGAGGAAGAAGAAGAAGAAGAAGAAGAAAAAGAAGAAGAAGAGAATACGCCGAATAAATAAATAAAAATGGAAAAATAAGTTCGTGCCTACAATCAATTGGAGATAATTCATCTAAATTCAAGAATACATTTATACAATCTCCTTCCATGCCCAAAGTAGTAAAAGAATCATATTGGCTAAACAATTCAGACTTGCAATACATTGCAGAAACCTTAATGTGATAATGCTGTGTTTAGTAAAATATGAACATATAATACAGGAACTGCCGTTCAACGACAACAGCTGTAAGTCCACTGCCTTCTGTGGGACCATTTATACGAGCCATAATGTGTAGAAAGGATGTTCTCAAGCGCCGCTTCTTCTACTCATAAACACAAAATTCAATGATTTCCTTTTGCTGCGTACTTAGTTACTACAGGCATACAGATAGCTTCAAACCACGAGCAAAAATATCACTCCTGTTAAGATATGAAGAGTCAGGAAATGTATTAAACCGCGTCAGTCTACTCACCCTTTCTCTCAGACGTCGCATATAATGCCATGTTGAACAAAACGACGTGGAAAACTAGAAGTTTAGGTGACATTTTCCCAGCAAGATTAGTCTTTTCTTTAAACAAAACGTTTCAGGAAAGATCTGCTGTTAATCCTTTCGCATCAGTCCTTTGGGGATGGTGGCAGCAATGCGGAGAGAAGGAACGCTCGACGGGGCTGTTTGTACGGGGCAACTGTGACGTGTGCGAAATAATGTAGATTTGAGGTTACTAAAGGACAAGCCTTGACTTACCTATTCTGTCCTATTCCGTCATGTTCTGTTAAAGATCCTGCTGTGAACCCTACTGCTGCATCTTTATTGGCTATTGAAAAATGTTTAAGTTTATACAGTACATAGTCGGTTGAACTGAGCTTTGATTACAGTTTTTTGTGCACTAATATCTAAAAGCAATAATTATGTTTCTTTAATTACAAATAGATACGTCCTTCTACGCGAACGCTTAAACACATAAACGGGAGTTTGTCCTGAATTCAATTCGTTCATTCGTTTTAATTCTAGTTCCGAATTCCATTCTAGAGAATAGCTGCCTTTTACAGCCCATGGCAAACAACCCCTCAGTCGCAGTTTGGAGAACAGCAGCGTGGTTTCCAGGCTTCGGAACCTCTAGGAAATATGCAGCACATTAATGAAAAGTGTGATTCTTCAAACCTGAATCATGCGTGCTGGCGAGTAGGCTGGCTTCATATTACTCGTTGTGGAGGCAAGTGTTTATAACAGTAGATGGAGCTAAAAAAAACCCCAAAAAACAATCACACGGATATCAATAAATAATATCTAAATAAAATATAAAAATAATAAAATAACATTTAGCCACACAAGTAAAATTTTTAAGACAGTTAAGATATATATGATGTCCCTAAGATATCCAGGCCAAACCCATGAAATTTTGTGTCTTATCTAAGCTGAGATATTTAAGAAAAGGCTCCCACAGTTTAAAGAACTTATATGATTTGTCCCTTATAACCGAGGAGAAGGCTTCATTAGGAATCAGTGCTGTTGCTATTCCGATCCACTGTGCCACTGAAGGGCTTTTATCGGACAACCGCAGCAAAGAATGCATTTGAGAGCACAGAGCAATAGGATTTGTAGGAGAGAAGTCTCCTTAAACTCGGGTGGAAGTTCCTCCTCAATTCCCAATAAGCAAATTCTTCGACCTAAATCCAATAAACAACCAAATAGTTCCAAAAGGATATTTGACTAAAATTACTGAATCCTTACACAACTCCAAAAGCAGTGTAAAGGGATCCCTCAGAGTTTCAGGTGGCTGTGAGATACCCTGTTATGTAGCTTGTAATTCAGCTTGGAAAACGCAATTTAAGATTTTATTAAGATTCTACATCTTTTACACATAACACCAGTTCTTAGACATAAAATAAACCCCAACCTACCAGAGCAGTCCAGCTCTGGGGTTGGGATTTATTTTATGACTAACAGTATAGAAAAAACAGGAGAATACAGACTCAACCCCTGATGACCAAAAATGACAAAGGTATTATACGGACCAAAGACACCCTCAGGGATAGATTAAAATGATTTCAATATTTTTTATATTAATTTGGTTAAAAATATGTTTTTTTATGTCTGAGAACGTGTTTATAACCAGTAGATGGAGCTATTTACTTTAGTAACTGGTTGGACTGAGGTGAACGTCAGTGCCTTTGCAAACACAGAACCCAAACGTGCTGGGGGTTCACTGAGGGTGCACTCAGGGTGGGTGAACTCAGGGTGCTGGGCATGTTGGGTGTGCTGAGGGTGCTAGGTGTCCTGGGGCTGCTGGACATAGTGGAATCACAGGGTGTACTGGGATGTTGGTGTCCTGGGCACGGAGTTTCCTGGGCATAAGCTATCTAGTGACACATGTATAGAGAGAAGCACATACTCAAAGAAATGACTCTGCTGTATAGTAATATATATTCCTTTAAAAAGAGTAATGTTTACACTGTAATATTAATTTAGGAGGGAACTCAATAAAGACAAAAAAATACACAATTCATTTGTGTAATCAATTTACTGAGTGGGACAAGTAAATCTTACAAGAGATTCTCAAATGTTATTTAAATGTATTTTTGTCCAGGCACTACACCTGAAAAATCTAAGTAACCTTTATTTAGAAAAATTAGGTCTTCATTTGAACATGCGCAATAAGTCAGAAGGCATGTTGAGGTAACAGACGTTAAGTTTGGAGTCGAAAGTGGGAATCGCTGTTTTGGCAAGCCTACAGACAGTTTTAAAAGTAAATTCGGCTCCAGTGTGTGATGGAGGCTTGTGCTAAAGGTAGTAAACCAAGTCTCAAACAACAAAGCAGCCTCCAAAACAGCGAGGAGCCGGCAGGCAGAACTGGCTCCCATGAGCCTTTGCGGGCGGAGTGAGTGGACTTTTGGCCGTTAAATTGTGTTTTGGGGATCAATTAAGTGGGGGGAGTAGATGTGTGTGACGTTTAATATGTTTGTATGTAATTTGTGTGTCATTCTGTATGTTGGAGCAGTGTTTCGACAGTCACCCTCCACTAGAGTGGTAGTGGAGCGGGTGGGGTGGCAGGCAAACCATGGACCCGTCTTTCAATAAGTTGGATGTGGTAATGACTTTTGCCAGTTGGAGGAGCAGTCCACGCCTTATTGTAATCTTTAAAACCGTGAAGCTGACAACATGGATAGCTTGTGAAGACAAAAGGTGCATTACTTTCTCTTCGTCATGCTCGCTCAATGTATTTAGACCAAAAATGAATATAATTGATTAGTAGCAGTATTAATCATTATAGACACATATGAGTTAATTAATGAGTTAAAAATGCATTAAAATATTAGTAGTGTTATTCCAACTTGAATATAATTCAACATTTACTCAATATTTTTGAGGTAAAGGTAAATTTTACTTGATTCTCATAAGTTGCACTCAAGATTAAGCATTAAAATGCATTAAAATAAAAATTGAGTGCAAATTGATACTAAATGTTTAAAAAGTAAATTCTATTAGTTATTTCTTTGAGTGCAGAATGACCTTTTCAAACAGCAGAAGGACATTTGATGTATCATTTACTCATAAGTTCACTCAAAAAATCACTCAGAAGGAATATAATTGCAACTTGCTACTTTTAATGAAACATGAAATGACACCGTTTTAGACCAACAGACTAAAATAAATGCTATTTGTTATAGGTATAGTCGGGTGCCTGGCCTTCATAGTCTTTACATGACAAGAATCTTATAGTGATTATGTGCCAGTTTTGTCTTCTCAGGAAATAAAATCAGTCCAGGTACAGATTACAGAGAGTACATTCAAGTGTTGCTGTTTGAGGAGGGCCAGACTACTTTTTTATTATTTAAATGATGGGTTCTCAAGCTTTAAATTCGAAGGTCTTAATCTAATTGACGTGAGTCACTTCCGATTTATGTCACGTGATCTGGCGTGCGTGACACCTGTAAGAACTCCATGCAAAGCCCAATTGGAGAGCAGGCATGGAGGCAGCTCCTACGGGCCATGGCTGTTACATTTGAATAAAACAGCAGGTCCGTATTTTATTTTTGACTAAGAACAAAGTTTAAGACTTAGATTTTCATTCCAATTCTCCATCACATCAGCTGGTGGCCTAGTGGTTAGGGCTTTTGCCCTGTGATTAGAAAGGCTAGGTTCGATTCCCAAAATCGATTCCCAAAACCCTTTCTGATCACAGGGCAAAATTTGTCATGTTTGATTATCTTGCCCAGGGACTGTGTTTTGTTCAGTAATTTGCATATGCTTTACTCTGCGTTTCCAGTTCAAGAATCAAGGTTCTAGGTGCTAGGTTTAGGGGGCAGCTGGTGGCCTAGTGGTTAAGGCATTCGCCCTGTGATCAGAATGTCCAGGTTTGATTCCCAAGACCGCTAGGCGCCTCTGAGGTACCCTGAGCAAGGTACTGTCCCACACACTGCTCACCGGGCGCCGTGTTCCTGCTGCCCCCTGCTTTACTTGGTGAATGGGATAAATGCAGAGGAAGTGTTTTATGGTGTGTTCACGTATGACCAGATTTTCACTTAAAAAAACTTATTAATAAGCTGGTGAAATCTTGGCACAAAAGGTGTGGTTGTCAGAAGGAGTAACTGTCTAAAATGTTCATTAGCGGCTGAGATATGAGTTCATCACATTCACTGCTTATAATAACGCAGGTCTTTCGCCCACTCATGCTTGCAGAACAATAAGCAAATTCTGGGACCTAAATGCTATAAATAACCAAATATTGTTGAATGTTCCAAAAGGATATTTGACTAAAATGACTAAAATCCTTACACAACTCCAAAAGCAGTGTAAAGGGATCCCTCTGAGTTGCAGGTGGCTGTGAGATACCCTCTTAATCAGCTTGGAAAACGCAATTTAAGATTTTACTAAGATTCTACATCTTTTACACATAACACCAGTTCTTAGACATAAAACAAATCCCAACCTATCAGAGAAATCCAGCTCTGACGGGTTGAGATTTATTTTACGGAGGTGAATTACAGTATAGAAGAACTCAGACGTAACCACTGATGACTAGAAATGACTTATACGGATCAAAATGCTCAGCTAGATTACATGCACACATGTGAAATGTGAAAGTGACCATTTGCCATACGTGAACACACCACAGCACACAGTGTGAACAGCACAAAATTCTTCCTCTGCATTTAACCCATTCACCAAGTGAAGCAGGGGGCAGCAGGAACACGGTGCCCAGGGAGCAGTGCACGGGGACAATACCTTGCTCAGGGTACCTCAGCGGTGCCTAGCGGTCTTGGGGATCGAGCCCGGACTTTCTGGTCGCAGGGCGGATGCCTTAACCACTAGGCCATCCAACTGCCTCACATATACACACATGCACAAACATACACTCACTCACACACACAAACACCCACGTTTATACATAGACATACATATGATGGTATGGCGGTAGCTCAGTGGGTAGGATACTTGCCTCCAGACCATGAGGTCACAGGTTCGAATCCTACATCCAACACTCCACCACTGGGTCAAGATCCTTCACCCCAAGTTGCTCCAGGGAGAGACTGCCCCCTGTAGGTAGGGAATGGAATTTGCTTTGGAGAAAAGCATCTGGTAAATGCCATAAATGTAATGAAAATGACAATAAAGAGGCACATAAACACACATCTGCGCACACAGGTATAGGCTTACACATAAACAAACAGAATCACAGGTTTCTGTGTGCTGTTACAGCATTGACCCAGGTGTGTTTGTTGTCTCTGCGCTGTGACAGTGTTGCCATAACAGTATTTTGTTGGTGTGGCTGCTTCTTGTTTTTCAGATGCAGCATTAGGAGCGATGATGGAATCCAGATTTGTGCCAATAGTGAACAAGCCTAGGGTCACAGAGGCAAATACAACTTTCTAAAGAACAGGATCAAAAATCTCCAAAGGAGCTTTTGAACAGCAGTTACCCTTGGTTTGTGTACATGATATGATGTCATGTGATGTTTTCCATAAGAAATACCATGAAAATCAATTCTGCAAGTCCACTTTTTCTGTTCATAATACGACAGTTTACCACTCAATGGTGCACAAGCACCTAATTATAAAGCTTGTCGCATTTGACAGGGTTCGGATGGGCTCCGCTGAGGCCAATATATTGTTATGTAATGCAGCTGCTTTGGTTGGGTTACCTGTATGTTGTTGAGAAGACCTCAGGTGTGGCGTCGGTAATATCAAACGCACACATTCTATTTTTTCAACGACTTCTGTCTTGACTTCCATTTCCATTGAATGCCTCTTGCCCAATTCCAGTTTTATAAAGGAGCTGGTATGTGTAAGCAGTTTTCAGTATAGTGTGTGAGCGAGTCAGTTTCAAATAAGTATAAGAAGCGCATTTCACTGGTGTGTGAGAGGTTTTCAGTTGTGTGTGAGAGGTTTTCAGTTGTGTGTGTGAGAGTGTTCCAGTTGTGTGTGTGAGAGGTTTTCACTTGTATGTGTGTGAGGTTTCTACTATAGTGGGTGAGCGAGTCCCGTTTCATATGTGTGAATGTGTTTCGCTTGTTTTTATGAGCATTTGAGTAGTGTATGAGGGGGCATAATTTTTTAATAGTGTAATTCTGACAACCCTGACGACCCCCCACACTCTTGTGCTCCATCCGTGATTGGCCACACCACACTCGGCTAACTGTTTGGCCAAGTAAGTCTTTAGCCTGACAGGAGCAAGAGCAGCCTGACAGGATGGTGTTACAGTAATTGAGTCTGGAGGAAATAAAGGCACAAACAAATTCTGCAATTTGTAGGGACAGTGCATTTGTTAGCTAGGGCTGTGACTATGGAATATTTTTGGAACCGAGTATTCTATTGTTTTTTTCTTTGATTAATCGATTAATCGGATAAATCATACATTTGTGTTTTTAAACAACAATATCAATAGTGGGTTATGCAACATGAGAGGCTTCTTAAAATGAGCAGCAATTGGCTGTTGTTCCTCTCAAAAAAAGGTTTTTATTCAAACTGAACAATTGATCAAAGCCCTTTTAATCAACCTTTCTGGGAAACATTTATGATGTACATGAAAAAAACTATGAAATACAACCTCACAAACATGTGTCCTTATTTTTATTTTAATATAAAAAGGATAATGGGTGTACCCCCTGCTATAGACCATCTGAGAATAAAGAATAAATAACAAAAAGAATAAGTGAAAAAAAGTGTTCATTCTGTCATACGTGAACACCCCACAGCACACGGTGTGAACAGCACGAAATACTTCCTCTGCATTTAACCCATTCACTAAGTGAAGCAGGGGGCAGCAGGAACACAGTGCCCGGGGAGCAGTGTGTGTGTGTGTGTGTGGGGGGGGGGGGGGGTTCAGTTCCCAGTTGTATCCAGATGAAGTACGTAGGAAGAGTAGAATGTAATGTACAAGATCGTGAGTGCTGGTCTTAGACAGTGGGAGGGATACAATAATAGATGGACTTTGGTGACGAATTAAACGAAGCCTTGAGGGAAACATTTTTTGTAATCAAATCATTTGAGTTACTCAAATAATCGTTTCAGCTCTATTGTTAACTTAGCAATATTTTGTTGAAGAAAAACTATTTTAGTAATAGTATCCATAAAATGATAGATCTGGGACAATAGTGACACTGATATTTTTTACAGTTGCCACTGGAGAGGCTGAAGAACCAGCAATATAAAACTTAAGGCCTGGCACTGAGAAGAAGCACCTCTGTTTTTTCTGTGTTGAGCAAGAGAAACTTATGATCCCAGCAATTTCCTCTGGGAACAGTAAAGGTTTCTGATATTTTATACACAGTCCTGAATATTTTATGTTTATTCCATGTTTATCATCATGTTTGGCAGAGATTTAACATTATGAGAAAAACATTAAGCTAATCCAGTGTTTTCAGATAATCATACGTAAGCGCAGCATGGACAATGTCAGCAAAAGAAATCTTAAGTACCTGGTGGAACCAGAATCAGGCGGTTCCTGTGTATCATGTTTTCTAGTCTCTCTAATTAAAACTGAGTGGCCAGTGGTGTCGAATGCCACACTAAGGTCAAGCAAAATCAGCAACAAAACAAATCCTTTGTCAGTGGATAGTAAAAGATCATTTACTATCTTTACAGGCGATATTTCGGGGTGTGATGAGGACAGAACACAGATTGGAATTTTTCATATATGCAAAAGAGAACAGGTCCTCCTTCACTAATCAATACTAATTATTACTGACAACAGAGAAGGAGGATAAAGTCGTTGCTTATTACGCTTATCTTGTCAAATCTCTCTGGATTGGTAATGCTGATGAAATAATTTATAGTTTGTATTAATTTAAATTTATATTAATAGTTTAATAATATTCAAAACATTGGGTTAACTCACATTTTTAGAATGTTTTAGCAACAAGAACAATAAACAAATGACAAACAATGCCAAAAATGTAACCAGGCGGGAACAGTAGTGTTACTGTCACGCCTCGTGGCTTTACCCCATAAAGACATGGCACAACTGCAGGCTTCCATTCTCTGTTTTCTCTTTATTCAGAATTCAAAACAAAACCAGGCCCGATGGCCAATATCTTTCCAAAGTACACTTGACTTTGACTGAACGGAAATGGTATCTGTAACGGTATCTGACCCCCGTGCTCCACCTAAACAGAACTTAAACACAAAACCTTAGACACACACAACCAATAACAGAACACAATCACTTAATCCTGAGTACACCAGCAGCTGGGACCTATACTACAGCTATTACCCCACTGGCGTACTCAGGATGTCAAAATAAAAGCCATGAACATAATTAAACCCCCAGCGCCCCCCAGTGGCTGCTGACCAGACATCACAGTTATAAAGTGGCCCCTTACAGTCACCACAGCACTGGAAATATTTAGGTAAGTTGATTAAGGTTTCCTTAACAGATGCTTAACAGCTGCCAGTTTAAAGGTTTTCGGTATATAACTGTGAGGAGTGAACTATTGATAAAAGATGCCAAATTATTTCTAACTTCTTCAAGGTGACTGGTAGGAAATGAATCGAGTGTACTGGCAGAACATTCTGATGAGAGAGTAAACATAATGAGCTGTTGAACTGATTTAAAAGATGCAAGCCTTTCTACTGCAGCCACATTTTGAATGGTATCTGTATCAGCTCCATGTTTTTCTTTTACAAAATCAAATGCAGTCAGAAAATTGAGGCCTTACACTCCGGTTAAACAGACCCTTAGAATACAACACCCCTTTTTCAGATTAGATCCCCTCACTGGCTCTCAGCCAAGAGTAATAACTGAACATTATAATCTCTTTGTTCCAACGTCTCCATCTTCCCCAGTGTTTTCCAAAAGACACAAGGTCAAGTATTAATTTAATTATTAGATTATTATTATCCTTTGAATCTTCTCCAGGTCCCTTATAATGCTGCTGTTGGGCTGGCACCAAGGGGGAGGGGCTCCCGGGAAACAGTGTGGGCAGTGTGGGCAGTGTGTGCCAATAGCAGCCCTGTGATTTGAACCCAAGGCCTTCTGATCACAGGGATCAAGTGTTCTCAGGGCGGTATGGCCATAAGTAGTTTCATGCCGTTTATGACAACACATGGTGTTCCAATTCATTCCAAAGTGTTTTGAAGGGGTTGTGATCAGTGTTCTGCGATACTATACTTGGTGAACCAGTTATTTATGCTTTGTGCACAAGGATATTATCATACTTAATTAGAAAATGGCTTTCTGCAACTACACAATTTCATTTAATGTCATACAATGCTTCACTGGAACCAGGAGGTCCATCCTAAACCTCTTGGAACCGTGCAAGGAAAAAGTATTCTCCAATCCTTTCAGACTGCTAGATGGAATCTTGGCAATGGTGGTCATGAAAATATAACTATAAGGCCTTCAACCAACAGAACGTGAGCTAATATTACTTCAGCTCTGGCTGGTGCTGTTATGTGATCTTGTGTAGTCTATAGCTTCAAAACTGAGACAATAAGACAACGACTTAAAACACTCTGCTGAGGTAACCATGGAGCTTTTTGTTAGGTGAAGAGTTTCATAGACATGGACTTGCCAAGACAAGCTCCTGTATTGTATTCAAGGAAGTACACATTTCACTTGTTAACTCTGAACACCACCACAAAACAAATATCTGAAAATGCTCGGTGCGAAGGCTTGGTAAAGCTGTTATGTGTACCCTATTACTTCAAAACTGAGCTGACCAAGGCAGCTCTAGTGTTGGCAGAGTTACTGTCACAGAGTTACTGAATACCTCTTCAGTGTTCTACAGTGTTTGTACTACTGTTTGTCCATGAGGATTGCAAGGTTGGATGCTTTTTTGTGCAATACTTTGGACCAAGGAGTTTACATTTGATTTCCTCTCCAATAGGGATGGCACATTAACTGGTCTGTTTAATGGTAAACTGACAGGTTAGAGCAGCCTCCACTACACTCCACTGGCTGAAGTAACCAAAGAACTTTTTGTTAGGTGAACAGTTTCATAGACATGGACTTGCCAAGACAAGCTCCTGTATTGTATTTAATAAAGTGTAGGTTTTACTTTATGTCTTCAACCTCAAAATTAAAACAAATATCGGAAAATGCTCATTGCAAAGGTTTGGTGAATCTCCTTAGAAAGAATCTGGGTGAGGTCAATGGTTTTCAGGATTTTGCTGGCATAGTTGCATTCAAGGCATATAAAAACAAATCTAACTACTCATCCCCTATCCTTTCATTTCCTTTTATTAAATGAGCAAATCAAACTCTATTATTAAAGCAATATTATCCACCTACATACGCTGTACTTCTACTGGGTTTTTGGGGTTTTTTTCTACTCGAGTGGCCAAAAGCCCAACCCTGTGCAGTTACCATGGAAACAGTCAAACTTTGCCTGAGGGATATAAGTCAGTGGCAGATCCCCCTGTGCACATAGTTTGCGGCACTTCCGAAAGGTAGGTGTGTAAATTTTATATAGATTAAAAACAAGAAGATGTTTTTTTAATATTCAACATGATTCGACAGTGACAAAGTAATTTTACTGGAAAGCTTCTAGAAACATTTTAGATAACTTTAAAAAGCTCAAGTGTTCTGACGTCTGAAGAGTTCTTTCTGTTATTGGTTCAGGGTTTTTTCCCGCAGGACACAGCAGTAGCAAGGATGATGTCATGGAAGGAAGATCAATCAAAGGCAGAGATAAACTCACCTGACATGGAAAAGAACAACACAGAAGATGGACCCTCTGGTGTCACCTCAACGATGGAGTCTGTACCCCTAGATCCAGAGAATTCCGCGGAGATGTGTCACAGCCCCAAGATGATGACTGACAGCCTGGCAATTGCGAAAGATATAGGGAGTCGATGTTCCGAGCAATTATTTGATCAGAATCTGGAGAAAGTGAAGCCACCACTCATCAACACACATCCAGGTATGTATATAGTTTATAAAAAGAGCAAATGTTACTTCCTTGTAAAATGCATGCATCAGTGAGCCTATACACCGACGTCAGCAACTGGGGATTTCCAGAGGTAGGTTAAATTAATTTATCCCAAAGTACCCCAAAGCTGAACACTGAGTCTATGTAATGATAGTGAACTAGAAGTCCTTACCAATGTCCTCCCGAATGTCTGTACTAGCAATGTCCATAGCATTGTAATCTTGACATGCATTGTGCACGGACATACCAAGAACGACAACATCAGACAAACTGCAAAACTACCTCGCTGCAGATGGTATCCCTTGTGAAAAAATAGTATACTTGAATTTATTTCCAGTATACTAAAAGTATAAGGCACATACTTAAAATATACTA
>JBBPDH010203303.1:0-5000 GCA_037974565.1 Clupeocharax schoutedeni
AACTAGTTACTTTCTCCAGGGAGTAATAAAGTAAAGTAAGGCATTACTATTTTTGAGAGTAATATGTAATATGTAATGTATTACTTTTTTGAGTAACTAACCCCAACACTGCTCCTCTCCAGTAACTAGCCATGCCAGTAACTGACTACAATTTTAAATGCATCAATGATGTTACTGTCTACAAAACCATCATCAAATCACAACCAGAAGCTATGGATGACTGCAGAGCTGCGCCAGAGACATGAGCCAGCTATAATAAATAATAATAATAATGCATTTTATTTATAAGCATCTTTCACAACACTCAAGGTCACTTTACAGAAGTTATTAAGTAATAAAAATTGAAGAATAAATACATTATAAAAAAGAGTTAATAATTCTTGTGTTATCCTTCAGATGTGCACTCTCCACAGTTACGGCGGGCCAGCAGAATATCTTTAGGCATGATGGTGACTCTCTTGCCGTGGAAGGCGCACAAGTTCGTGTCCACGCATAGATCCATCAAGTCTGAAAGCAGAGTTCGATCCTGGTATCCCGAACGATTTCGTGTGCCAGGCGCTGGAAGGACATCTCGCAGATCAGCAGCTCCGTGGAGTTTTGGTAACGGTGGATTTTCATCAAAGCCACGGCGCTGGACCGGCACCAGTAACGGCGAAGTTTCTTTACGGCAGAGCTCTGGAAGCTCGTGCGCCAGGCGCTCTAAGGGCAGCTCGCAGCATCCTCAGCATCTGCATCATTATCTGGAGTTTTGAGTTTTGAGCTCGTCTGAATACAAACAGAATTTGTATGTAATCCATTTAACTATTTTTTCATGAAAGTGTTTTACACCAATCTAATTTTTTATGAGTCATTTTGAAATATAAAGTAACTATAATGTATGCCTACAGCAAAAGTCTGAAGAGTTCTAGACCTCTAAAGGGTTAAAGACAGAGCAGGAGTCTGTTTTTTTTTGTCATGCAAGTGTGTGTTCTGGGAGTTGGTTCAACAATAGCTCAGGGTGTTCATGCAAGTGCACACACACACACACATGCTTTTTGATGAGCAGGATTTTGTTTCACTTGTTGGCTAACTGTGCTTCTCAGCTTTTTTGAAACTCCTGAAGTCGATAAGCTTCTGATTCACTAAGCAGCTTCACACGTCTGTCCGTTTCCCCTCTGCACACACTTCGACACCACAATTCGCTTTTAATGACACCATCTCACTTCAGCTGGTGGTGGTGAAGTCCACGAACTGACTGGAAATCGTTCCTCTCATCAAAACCCACACTGCATGCTTTAATAATTAATGCTTAAAGAGTGCATGTAATATTAAAACCTCCCCAGGCAGTGCTGCTGCAGCCCAGGAGAAATGTATGGCTCCAACTTAAACAACACGCTGCATCACGACGAATGGCTAATCTTGACAAGTGAATGTGCCGCTGCTCCACATTAGTTTACTCTGAGGTGTAATTACCTCCCCTGCAGTTTAGCCACCCGCAGGAACGAAACTGGTGGATGACACCTCCTAAAGATCACTCACGGTGGACGAATCAATGCCACGGTAGTAATCACTGCATCCCCAAAGTCTGAAGACACTTTACCGTCATTCAAAAAGTAATGTTTGACTTTCCCTTTATACTTTTTCCATGACCTACAGTGCTTATGTAAGCATAAAATGTCCACTGAAATGTCTTACAAATGTGTAGTAACATTTTAATGTTAATGTAATACCAATGTATCCTCTGTCCCACCATTACAGATGGATTACAGCAGCTTTCCCTTGTGGGGTACGCTTTTGAATTTAATACTTACATGATACTTACATATATTTACAGGGGCTGTGCTTTTGTAAAACAGCTCATGCGTTCATTAAAAGCCAGAAAATCTTTATGTAGAAATATACAAAGTTAAAACTGTCATGTTGCTTGGCAACTGCAGGCTACTATATTGTTTGGCTGAAGTGTTGGTTATTGTGATTATCATTTATTAATAAGAAAATAATGAAATAATAAGTCACTTGAGACAGTGATTATATCCCGCCTCACATTTAGCTTAAAAACTCTTCGCTTTGTAAAATCAGTGTAACTCGCAGACCTGGGCTCAGGCTTTATTCCCCAAAATAGGGCTTTTGTCCAATATTTTTTTCTTCAGTTATGTAGTAAATTATAAAAAGCTTTCTCCTGAAGTTCTATTATCACAAACTGAAAAAACTGAAAAGTTAAAATATTGTCAAGAAACTATGTGTACTTTTGTACATTTTCATCCAGTAATTCCTGTGATATGATTAATAGCTGGTTATTACTTGTAATAGCAAAAGCATGCTGTTAATTTTTTTGTGTTTTACTCGCAGCTCATTTAAATGAGCATAAATTCAGAGGTACAAACTTTCAAATGTGTGCTTTTAGAAAAGGAGATTTTTTGGTAGCACTTTATGTTACAGTACTCAAAGTAGCAATTAATGATTAAACATGTAATAATTACACAGGTCAAAAGGTCAAAAACATCAGAGATACGTTTATGTGGGTTCTGTAGTGTTTTTCATGCTGATTTCAAATCCGTGTTTAGTTTTTCCTGCAGGTACAGGAAATGCTGAGCATTTTCTAAGAAGAAACAGTGGTGTCTGACTGACACTGATCATTATATCTGTGCCACAGTGTGGCCTGTCTGACTTCACACACTGAAAATACTGAAGCAGTTCTTGATCGGTTCCTGCAGTTTAATAAAAACTGCATGCAGGTCTATTGCAAATCTAATATTACTTCATAATTCATAAAGTTAATATGGCTGAAAAAAACTGGAAGCAGATCTGAAATCAGCATGAAAACTGGTTTAGAAAAGTGTTTTGTGGTTTCTGATTATTACAATGTTCTTTTCTTGACCTGTGTACTTTTTTTGTACATGCTATGAATACTGGTATTGTCCAAAGAACACACTTTGTTTTACTACATCACTTCAACACGGCAGATGCCTTTCCCATTGTGTGAAACGTAATGAATGGAGCAATAGAAATTGTATGTAAATGCAGTAAAACATATGTCATTATTTGTATAATTACATGTAAATACTATCGGGAGATGACACATACAGCTCTGGGATGAACTCGCTAACACTAACTTCTGAGGATTAGCTCAGCTTTTTGCAGCGTGCCTCCATTCAGGAGTTGAAGTGAAATCCGGCTGCTCGGTCGCGTTGCTGCGTCGGGTAAAAGTTTGCGTCATCCAAAACTTCTGCACTGTGAATGACACTCCAAAAAGTGCATTTCTCATTCAGGCCTTTTTGGATCTGTTTGGCTGTTTCCAATTTACTGTCCCTCTGTCAGCTACTGTGAGTCTTATTTGGAAAGCTGGAAAAACATCACACTCCCTATGCAAGCAAGCAGCCGAGGTGGCTAATTTTTGAGCTTGTGTGTAAGCGTACCTCATTTTGGTAAATGATGTTCACAGCCGGGGCCATTGCAGAGCATGCGACAGCATAATTGAAAGATACGTTTTTAAAGCGCTCCTATTTTCTCCTGATAGCTGAATAGGAGAATTTTTGACGGAAAGAGTGTGTCGTGTCTTCAGGCTCTGTGTGAGGTGTATAGAGCCGGACACCGGGGGAAAATTACAGCGGCTCAACATGCATTTACAGCAGTCATAAAAGGCTCCTTCATCACAAGAGCGCTGGATAGAGAAGGGTCAGAAAAGGACCGTTCAGACGCAGCTTGTTGGCTCTGCTCAATATGCACCTTATAATAAAGCCTTTACAGCAACTTCTTACATGCTGTTTACGTGTGTGTGTTGGGAGGCCATGTTGAATAGAGAGTGCGTGAGCATGTTTTTTTTGGGTTCCATGTGTGTGTGTGTGTGTGTATGTGTGTTACAAACGTGAACAGTCAGCAGAAAACCTTTGACTCACAGCTTTCACAGTCATTCAGACTCCCACAGAGGACTGGCTTTATCGGCCATAGCCAAAAAGTCTCTCTCTCTCTCTCTCTCTCTTTATCTCTCCCTCTCTCTTTATCTGTTTTTCTGTATTTCTCTATCTCTCTCTCTATCTTTCACTCACTCTCTCTCATCTTTTTGTCTTGCTGTTCTCTTTCAATCTCTCTTACCTCTCTATTTCTCCCTTTCTCTCTCTCCACCTCTCTCTTCATCTCTGTATCTTTTTATCTCTCTCTCTCTCTCTCTCTCTCTCTCTCTCTCTCTCTCTCTCTCTCTCTCTCTCCCTCTTCTTTCTTCTGTTGCTGTCAGAGATTCCCCTAGTGCCTTGTTTGAGATAATGCACTTCACACAACCTGGGTGTGTGCAGAGTGCTTAAAACCTTTTATTTTTTCTGAGTGGAGGACGCTGTGTGTTTGGTGTGAAGTGTCAGTCCTCATTAGCGAAGTGCAAATGTAAGAGTTTTGCCAGGATTTCGTCTTCAAGTGAAGTCGAGGAGGTTTATTGTCATTTCAGCCATAAACACAGTGCACAGTGAAAGAAAACAACATTCCTCCAGGACCATGGTGCAACACAGGAACGAAAACACAACACCACTACATAGACTTTATAAGTGTAAATGGGATAAAATACACAGGGTGCAACAGGATCAAGAGAAAGAGTGCAGGAAAAACACAAGAGTATTAATGCAACACAATAAGATGACATTTAGAGAAGTTGACAAAAGCGGATTTGGTTAATCTATGAATGAAAACAGTATTATGATGAATACAGTATTCTAGCATTGGAGTCATTATGCATGCAAAAAGTCAAATACAGAGGAAAAAGCAATAAATAATAAGTGTGCAAATAATAGTATTGGCAGAGAATATGCAGCAGTGTGTGGATAGTTCAGCTCTGAGGAGGATTCTTCCTTATTATTGGAAGAAAGTAAAGATCCTGCTGGGTCTTAATAGCGATAGAGCTGGTGTTGAGGGTTCATGTGAGTGTGGTGAATGTCAAGGAACCTGGTACTCTGGGTAATCTCCACTGAGGAGGCATTGATGACCACATCAGGCCACATCAAGTCAACAACCATCACTTTTGTCTTGTCCGTATTCAA
>JBBPDH010203303.1:10000-14673 GCA_037974565.1 Clupeocharax schoutedeni
AGACACATTGACTGCTCTACCTTAATGAAGACCTGGGACCGTATTACAGAAACTTCCCATCTTAAGCAAAAAGTTAAGATACAATGATTTAAGATAGGATTTTGTTTAAATTTGGTATTACAGAAGCAGATTCGAACTGGATTTAGGAATCCTATCGTATCTCGAGTTAGGAATCCTAAATAAGCGATCTAACGTTGATGATCGACTTTTATGTCTGTTACCTAGCAACTAACGCAACACATCATCTCACGAAGTCACTGTTACCTGCTGCCACTGTAACTTTACGAGGCTCCAGTCCGTAACACTGTATCGCCAGAGTCTCTTCGTTACTATCTACAAAAAATGGATATTAAACAACGTCCTGCTCTGAATATGAACAAATGTACTGAGACAGAGCTGTCATACACAAATATGTGTACAAAAATATAGGGAAACACACACTCTCTCTCTCTCTCTCTCATACACACACAGTCCCACACACAGTTACACACTTCGCTTTGAAAATCACCTTTGTGATTTGTTAACTGTACCACAGATTGGAGGGAGAGCCCCCTGTCGACAGGTTGGCCTCCCCAAAGCTGGGCGGAGATTTTTTGAGGTTAGGATACTTCTCTAATACACGTTTCTTAATTGAAGATAGAAGAGGAAAATTGACTTAAAAACAGTTGTTCTGTAATGGCTTTGTTCCTAAATAACTCGTCGCAAGGTTTGCGCTTCCTCTCAAAAAACAGAAAACACGCTGCACTTGCCACGGGGCT
This sequence comes from Clupeocharax schoutedeni, assembly GCA_037974565.1. Classification (NCBI taxonomy): domain Eukaryota; kingdom Metazoa; phylum Chordata; class Actinopteri; order Characiformes; family Alestidae; genus Clupeocharax; species Clupeocharax schoutedeni. The sequence goes on from JBBPDH010203303.1 coordinate 10,759, forward strand.
CAGCGCAAAAGTAGGCGTATTTTTCTAAACTCTCCTGTCGCGGCTAACAGAGTTAGCACTAGCACTAGCTCTGTTAGCACCAAGAGACAAATGCTATGTGCTTTGTAAATTCTGAACACTCAGATACTTTTAAGCATACGATTTGTTTGTTTGTGTTTTGACGGGGCAGACCGAACACTAGCCCGCTTCGATGCTTCGATTTTATTGGTCGCGTGAAATTGCGCCATGGCGCGCAGCGGTCAAAGTTCAACAAATTAAAAAAATTCTAATTTCAGCTCAGCGAAGCGCTCTTGCGCTCTTGTGCCATGTAAGCCATAGAAAATAATGGGATCAGAGCAAAGCGCACCACGTGCCATGGTTTTCGAGTTAGGAAGTTTTTGTAATATGGACCCTGGATGTGATTTGAGTGGGTTGGGATGCGTTTTGTTGATGTATTTTTTATGGAAATTATTACAGAAACAGTGTGGGCTACTTGGGTCATAACTGTAGTATTAGCAACATTCCACATTGCAGCTAAAAAGGAGCAAGATTTGTGTAATATATAAGTGTTTGTGTGTGTGTGTGTGTGTGTGTGTGTGTGCTCTGTGATGAGTTTGCCCCACCCCCAGCCCAAGATGAGTCCCTGCCGGCTCCGGGAACCAGCGACCCTAATGTGTAGTAAACAGTGACAAAAAATGAGTGAGTTAGTGAGTGAGAGTACAAAAGGTTAAAAATGTGTTAAGAAAAAGTAGCTGTGGGGCGTCAGTAGAGAACCAAAACACACTAAAGCACGGTGCGCTTACACTACCATGAGTCACCCTGTAAGCCTAAAATATTTATTCAAAAGTCAGAGCTGTTGAGGCAGATTTGGCAGGAGGTTTTTTGGATTCCCTAATACATTTCCACAGATCCATGCTGTTGAGTCCTATTCACACCAAGCCTGATCTTTACAGCTGAAAAAATCACCTCATGTTGTTGAAAACGAACATACTGTATACATGGCAGCTTTCACGTTGGCTTTGTAGAGGATAGAGTGATGGTGAATACCTTAGTACAATGCAGCAACTATAAAGTTTTAAAATGTATTTTATTTAAGCCTGGCTTTCTGTAGACTGGGATGTGGCCTGTTTGGTTGTAGTGCTTAAAAGAACAAGATACATCATCACTAGCTCAACAGGAATCAATTTTTCCATCTTGGCATTAGTGTGATAGTTCCACTATGATTCAAAATCTCATGAATTTGTTTGCTCTGAAAAAATCTAACTCAGTATGATCAGGCCTTCAGGCTCGTGGGGAAGATCTATCTGAGTGGGCTGGATATTCGAGTAGCCAAGACTGACTTTTTGGCAGCATTTGAATGTTTGATTCTCTGCTTTACTGCTGTAACTTACCACGGAAAATTGAAAATTGAACATGCTTCCATCCAAGTTGCACAGATGAATTCATTTAGATGTGTGCAGCATAACTTGCGTGATGTTACATATACAGTCAGATCCATAATTATTGGCACCCAATATGGGTAAAGAGAGTCATGAAGTTATGTCATTGCTAATTAGTTCAGTGTTGCGCTAAAAATACATCAATCGAAGAAAAACCTATGCCAAGAAAATAAAAACACCTATCACAAATTTATTTTAAGTATACCTTACAACCTCAGTTTGCCAACAAAATAGCTATACAGACTTTTACTATAAAGCTTAGTGAGATGAAGGAGGAGAATACAGAGCAAGCAGTCTTAGTCCATTCCTCAAAACATTCTCCAGATCCTCCAGGGCTCTTGGATGTATCTTTTGGAATATCTTCCTCAGCTCCAACCCACTGGGTATTCAATGGGTATTAAGCCAGGCAATCTTGATTCTGTGGTCATTTTTGTGTGGATTTGGATGTATGCCTTGGACCATTGGCCAAGATCTAATCATGACAAAGTTTTAGTTTTGGCAGAGACAGGCAAATGTTCGTTTATAATGTACTTAATGGAGGCTGTGATAACATGAACCTCAAAAAGTTTCTCAAGAAAAAAAAACAGCCACAAAATGCCACAGACTCTATACCATATGTGTCTGGGTTCGATTCCCAAGACCGCCAGTCACCTCTGAGGTACCCTGAGCAAGGTACCGTCCCCACACACTGCTCCCCGGGCTCTGTGTTCGTAGCTGTCCCCTGCTTCACTTGGTGAATGGGTTAAATGCAGAGGATGTATTTCGTGCTGTTCACATTGTGTGCTGTGGTGTATTCACGTATGACCAGATGGTCACATTCACTTCACAGTATAGTTCTCATTTTATGCTAATCTCACCCTGGTTATTAAAATAAAACACAAAGCTCTGTCTTCATCCAATCTGACTACCGAACCTGGTGCTGTCACATCGGGTGCAGGAGTGCAGGTTCCATTTGAGGGTATTTATTTACAAAAACACAAACTCTACATAAAACAGAAAACAAACAGGTATGAGGACCCTTTCAACACAAAAAAAAACTACATTCAAGAGACACGAGGAGCAGGGAAGGTGAGGGTTGTTGTGAGGGTTGACCAGCAACTGGAAACATGAACTCATAGAACTTAAATACAAACCCCACTCAAACATGAACCAATCATAATACACAATCAATTAAATGAAATCACAGGGCACCTATCACTGAGACCCTAGACACAAACACACACTAGATTCAAAATAAGAGTCCCAGAAACGAAAACCCCCCTCTAGCGGCCGCTCTGTGGACATCACAGGTGCTGGCTGAAAGCTGAACGCTTCTTAATTGCTATTGGGGGCCTGGTTAAGGCATTCACCCTGTGGTTCGGTTCCCAGGCTAGGCACCTCTGAGGTACCCTGAGCAAGGTACAGTCCCCACACACTGATCCCCGGGCGCTGTGTTCGTAGCTGCCCCCTGCTGCACTTGGTGAATGGATTAAATTCAGAGGAAGTATTTCATGCTGTGTTGTGTTCACGCATGAACAGATTGTCACTTTCACTTAAATGGTTTATTGTCCAGGTAAGTATTTTTCCTCTCTATATATATTTCTTTAAATAACTTTTTTAAAATGCTTCTATAGAGTCTCACTATTGTTACTACCCTTTATGTACAAATTGTGAAACCGCAGGTAGTGAAGATATAGTCATATACATGTTGTTATGGTATTTATTTTATTTTTTATGTTTAGTTTCTTTCCAGCATGTTAAACATTGTAGATGTGTGTGTATTCGAACTTAGTCAAAACATGTCATTTGGGGGATGTTAATGGATTTGGGACCAATTACGTTCTGTATAGCTGGCCACTGAGTTTTTACCTGGTTGTTAGCTTACTCAATTTAGGCTTGTGCGAAGTAAAGAAAAAGATATAGAATGCTAACATTAGCTAACTGATGAGTCAAGTCACTTAGTCAAAGGATTACATTTACAGACAGCAGGAAAGTGAACAAACTATTTAGAAAGCTTAAAATCACACTATCAGCCATTTTTTATTTCCTGCAATACATTAATGCCAATAAAAGAACAGTGTTAAACATAACGTGATTTCTATCCATTATTTTCAAAGCCACACTCTTTCTTACCGCACTAGCTGAGATTGTACCGAGCTATAATGTGTGCATTTGAAAAAAAAAAAAAGAACCTGCAGGTCTACTAAGAACAAGAAATTAGCATTTCTTGACACCTTCTTTTGATATGTGCCTATTGTAATTGGACAATGGTATTTAATGACATTAATAATAACTAGAGTTGTTCCGGATACTCGGCTGAAAAGAGTATCCGGTACGGATAAAGCACTTTTGACGAGTACGAGTATCATAAGAGTATTACGAGTCAATATCTGTGCTCGGATTGAATGTGCTTGCCCCTCCCCTACACACATACAGATTTATCTGCTCACACACACACAGAACACTGAGAAGAGAACAGCGCGCTCTCTCTCTCTGTCTCTCCCTCGGTCATTAACCA
>JBBPDH010203311.1:0-14672 GCA_037974565.1 Clupeocharax schoutedeni
AACAACACCCCCCCCTCCCCCCCCCCCCCCCCCCCCCCCCCCCAGACACAAGGTGCAAAACCTCCGCAGTGGAGAGAAAAACTTAAAAAAAGTACAATAACACTGAAGTTAAGGTATAGTTAATACAAATGCATTTGCATTTTAATGTATTTAATGTATTTAAGTCAACTGTCTGGTCAGGTCATATTCACCATATCATTTAAAACCCATGCATAACATCTTATACGGTACTATGTAATAGTAACATTTTCTCAAAAACATTTTCTGAGTTTATCTTTGCACCAGTAGGAAAAAAAACCAATATGAACCAGTAATACCATCCAATATCAGCCCTATCAGCAACAGGAAATGCCAAATAAAACAGTTAATATGTTGCTTATGTACACGTTATATATTACAGATGAAACAAATATTAGTATGATCTGTGTGATTGTAGCATTGTTCTTCAAAATGATCCGAAGCCAGCAAATGACACAGTGCACTTCACCATATTTTGCTTTCAAGCTATATAACTCAAGCAAAGAAAATCCTGTTAATTGGCACCAAATAACAGTACACTGATATAGATAATGCGACCCTGAGAGACTTGACTATTTCCAATAAGTCCTAACATGGTTGTCATTTATGCCCCAAAACTAAATATGAATGAAAAACCAGAAGATTACAAAATGGGCCTAATGTGTTTCTACAACATGTGTTGCTGGAGATTTAGGAAATATTGCTTGGTAATCATTATTGTGATGCTGGCCTTTATAATACTGCTATGCAAATGAGCCATCTAATCAATCACTGACAGTTTACTTACATCAAAGGCAAACATCATTATGCTGTGAATGTACTGCAATACTGGCCACCATTATAAACATAATATGGTGTTTTTTCCTTATTAAGCAGGCTTACCTGGAAGCTCTAGAAGAATTTTACATTTATTGGGTGCTTAGTTTTTATAGCTGTGGCATTTCATCCAAACAAACAAAAAAAAAATCCAGGAAGTTCACTGAAGCAGATTTTTTTTGGCTGATAAGCCTTTATTTGGTCAAGGTGACATGTATGCCTGAACAAAAGCATCCATCGTTTATTTTATTTTCATTGCTTTATTTATTTATTTATTTTTACTTCTAACACTATATTAACCCTATAGTAACCCAAACTTAGGAATACACATTGATTGGAATAGCAACACAACAAACACATTCAAATGGTCTGTGCCAGCCCTATTTAAAACTTAAAAAATCGATTATTACTTTAACACTCACTTAACCTAGCAGCAAAATAGTTCTGAAAGAGTTACGTTAGATCTTTGAGGTGAGGACAGTTCTGAAAATGTATAAGAAGAAATACACAAATGTGGGGCGTTACTGTGTTCATGATTTTCAGACAGGGAATGCTTTTTATGCATCTGTCTCCTCTGAAATAAAGTGTATTGCAGTGCGTTACTGTCCCTTTAAATACTTTTTGGTTGCTTATATTTGGTGTTTTTTGACAAGAAGCTCAAAAGACACAATTACTTTCAGTCCAGACTGTTTCTATGTCCACCCTAAAGCATTTTTTATGGTCTGACCATTGGTCAGTTGTGGAATGTTAGGCAAAAGGTAGATCTGATATCGAAAGCAAGGGAAAATGTTTTGTTTTCATCAGGCAGTCTGAAAGGGAGGGAATGGGCTTTTATATTGTAAGCCTTTGTAAGAAAAACACTTGGCCCGAGAGGCACATCCTCAGCCTAATCTGAAGAGATAACCAAAAAGAGAAAGAAAAGAAGAAAAAATGTAAGCAAAACAATAGGATTCCAGCACCTTTGGAAAACTAAGTATCGAAGGAAAGGATGTGTAAACAGTCTGGCTTGGGCAAATTTTTGAGCCTGTTTAGTGATTTGTCATGTGAGGCGGCCTGCGAGAGGTTGAATAGGAGGAAGTGGTATTCACTTTCCTCCCCGATAGAGGGAAATTAATTCTTAAGCCTTGAAAAAACAGAAGAAAAGGGTAATGGCTGTTATATGAGCTCCAGATTCTATCTGCAAACTCGCTAAGCTTAAAAAAATATGCTCGGAGTGTGATATGGATGACTTCCTTGAGCGAATGCTTGTTTGACTTGGGGATCAAAACATGTCTTCCATCATTATGAAACGCACCTAGCAATAATAACCATGTTAGATCGTTGTGTTATATCACACAGTAACATCAACAGTCATTAAATACTTTTTCCAAGAAACACATTTCCCCTAGAACTATTGGCTAAAGATTACTGAAAAGGTTAACTTGCTGAAAAAAGACAATTATTGAAAAACACGGTTTTAAAATCACATCCCACAATTATTGACACCCCAAGAAATCTGAATTAAGGTAATTAAGTATAGTTTAAGAACTTTTGTTTTACTCAGACAAAAACGTGGTGACATGGGGCCCAAACCCCAAGCATTACCATGGTAAAGATTCCACTGTTCCTTGATTTGTGCAAGGTAAAACTTACACAAATCAAGGAACAGATACAAAAAAGTAGTTGTTTATAATACCTATAGCAGTAATCAATTAAAAACTAATAACAAATGCAAAACTAGGACTCCAGACTGAACAACTAAGTGTAAGAGACCGTTTTATTATGCATGAACACACCACAGCACACAGTGTGAACAGCACAAAATTCTTCCTTTGCATTAAACCCATTCACCAAGTGAAGCAGCAGGCAGCCAGGAACACATCGCCTGGGGAGCAGTGTGTGGGGGTGGTTTTCGTGCTCAAGGGTACTTTAGTGGTCCCACTAACAGTCTTGGGATTTGAACCCATGGTCTTCTGATCATAGGGCCAACTCCTTAACCCTAAGGACACTAGCTTGCCCCCCAGTTGTTGGCTGTATCACCAGAACAATGTACATTCGATCCCTGGTGGTGTTGCAGTCATCATAATCTATAAATCCGCACTTGGTGAACCAGTCTGGATGAGGATGCAAGGCTATTTTGGCAGTGTGAAGGACGGACAAAGAAGTAGAAACTAACTGTATCTCCAAATCCACCACTCTATTTCCCTTCCATGTCAGCAATCTGTTTAAAACGCAGCCCAAAAGTAAGTCTTTCCTGTCTTCTTGACCGAAGCAAAATAGCTTGAAGTTTGACAGACGCTACTGGAACAGGGTGCAGACCAAATGAAAACAGCTATTTTTGTGAAAATTATATTTTCATTCATAGTAAAGATAGTAAAGATTATACTAGACGGCACTTTGTACATAATATAAACATCATATTTTATACTATGTCTATATACATCATATATAAGCACACTGTGTACATATTCACATAATTTATAGACACACACGAATACTATGAAATAACACCCCTCCCCCCAAAATCAGCTACGCAGGGTTATGAGAACTTGAAAAATATTTGAAATAGGCTCACTGCTTGTAAATAATGTGAGGATGTTTTGGGAATGTTTACATTTTGAAAAAAAGTGTGTTCACCTGTTCTGTCATTGTGTCTTGTCTATGACATTGTTTACATCTGCCATGGGGTCCTGGTCCATGTAAGCTTGTCATTGTTTTGATTATGACCTGCTTTAACACTGTTCTCTTATCATGCATACCTGTGACCTGTTTTTTTCTCCTCTCTTGCTCAGGGGTTTCTTTCATGTCGCTATACACTACATGGACATATGTATTGGGACACCTGACCATTGCACCAAAAGGTACTTTAATGACATTGCATTCAAATGCATAGCATTTAATATGGAGTTTCTCTTCCCTTTGGCAGCTATTACAGCTTCCACTTTTCTTGGAAGGCTTTTGACAAGATTTTGGAGTTTCTGTGGGAATTTGTGCCCATTCATTTTGTTAAGCATTTATGAGGTCAGTCACTGATGTTGGACAAGAAGGCCACTCTCCACAAAGCTGGAAGCATGGCGTTATCCAAAATGTCTTGATATGCTGAAGCATAGATAGAACTTCATTGGAAGTAAGAGAAGAGCCGCTGTGTCCTAATACTTCTGTCCACATAGTGTACATACCCTTGTTTTTGTGTCAACATTTGTCAGTTTGTTGTTAGTCCTTTGGTTTGTTTTGCCCTGTTTATGACTCGCCCTTGTTGTTTAGATGCATGTGTGTTCTGCTTGTTATTGCTTTTAAATAAACTGGATGCTGATTCAAAGCTTCCAACATTACAACTACTTAGTGTTTTAAGCATAATCAGCATGCGAGAAATATGTAAGGCTTTTTCTAACACAGTCATGGAGAATAATAGGTTGATAACTTGATCTCAGTATTAGTTTTTTTTTTTCACTTACTCTCATTATAATGCAGGCCCAGTGTGAGGATAGAGATGAATAAAGCCAGAGAGAGAACACACACCAACAACACCAGCTTCTTCTCAGCATAACTTCGTCTAGTCCAACACCGGGGACCAGGGCCATGCTGCAGTGCCACCTGAAACAACATACACACACACTTATCAGGTTGTGGGGTCATTCAGGTGTACACGACATATTAACTAATGCATTATGTATTATGTTAGTAACACATTTTGCTGACATTTTTCAAAGTTGTATGTGCTTATTTATCAGTGTTCTACATAATACATCTTATCATCATACAATGTTATATAAGGAGACCCTGTTTCAGGTCACTGGTTTGGCTCTAGTTGGTTCCGCTGTAGTGTTGGCTGCTGAAGCAGTTTAGACACCATGGAGAACAGTTAATAGCTAGATCTATATGAATTCATTATAAAACATTGAAATAACCTGACAAGATAAACTTCGTTCGCACCTGAGTTTACGTCTTACTTTTCCTCCTCAAATACTGGACGTTTAATAAGTAACAATTGGGCATGACGAAAAATCACACTGTAAAATGTTTTCATTTTTTGAGCATGACGTAAGTTATAACAGAGCTAAACCTTCACAAAAGTAGCTTAGCCTTTTTTTGGCTTAAAGCCTGAGACACCACACGTGCAATTTTGCCTTTGCATTTGACTCTTAGGACTCGTATGCTTCCACAATGCTGCACTCAGCCATGAGTGTTTAAGTGGTTTATAAGATCCCACATGTGACAATGAACACGGGATTATGTTTTTGTGTCATCTTTAGCAGCCTTCTATGTTAAACCAAAACAACAAAAAACAACCGTAAGTGTTGCCACTTAGGGTTTTTCCAAGCTTAGACATGACAGCATCAAAGTAAAACACAATGGTAGGACTTTGCATTCAATTCTATTACAATTTGGCAAAAAAAACCCCACATTTATAACTATTGTCCTTACTCCAATTGCTTTATTATGCAGTCGTTGATTTAGTTTCTTTCGTGTTGCACTTGAGCTGTGACTCTAACATTGTTGACAATCTATAAAAATAAGGCTTCGATGCGGCTGCCACTACAGCCGCTATGTTCAATATATGTTTGTCCATTTTAAAAGATAACAGTGAGCCTGTTTGTACCTGGTTGTTTCATACAACTTGTGTATCAGGATTATATCTGGGTTGGGCTTATCCACATAAAAAATGCAGTTATAAACGCACTAAAGACACATTTAAATCTGAAGGAAAACTCAACAGCAATTTTCCTGACGTTCAGGACTTTTAATCTACTGAAGATGACGCTTTTACTGGGGATCACTGTGTATTCTCTAGGGTGGGGGGTGATTTATTATGAGTCAGGGCAGCTGCTGTTGGGAATGTTCCCTAATTGTTTTTAATATTTTTTTCTCAGGTAAGTTCAAACATGAAGCAGAAATGCCCTTACACATTATAAGACCACTGTAACTCTCAGCCTTAAATGACTTATTGCTGTTCTAAAACTGAACATAACATAAAGTATAATACATAGTTGGTCAACAACAGCTAATATTCAAATGTTTAGATGCAAAACATAATTAAACTGCACTAATTATACTGTCTTTCCAAATGATACCCACAATATTCCAAAATACACATTTCACTGTGTGTTGTACTTGTATGACTGCATGTGACAAATAAAGTATCTTGAAATAAGCAAACTGTGACACATAATGTCATATAATTAATAACACTGCCAACTACTAAAGCAAGTACTGTCATCTATACAAGGAACTAGCATATTTATATGAATGTAAACAACATACATCATCTGGTAATAAATTACATTTACATTTAAGTTACATTCTGAAATTGTTTATATCTGCCATGGGGTCCTGGTCTATAAAAGCTCGTAATTGTTTTGATTATGACCTGCCTTAACCCTGTTCTCTTATCACGCACACCTGAGAGACCTGTTCTCGTCTCCTCCCTTGCTCAGGTGTTTTTGTCATGTCATTATACACATTGGGATGCCTGATACTACACCAACAGGGACTTTTACATTCTGTATCACTGGGGACAAGTCTGCACTATTTCAAAATATGACCAATGATGACTTAACCCTCCGCAAACATAAGACTGCGGTTACCATAATAAGTTCTGTTCATAATGAAATCATACTTATAACATAATACAAACATGGTATGGTTTTAAAGTTGTAAGTCTGCCCGTTCTCTGCTTCCTTCTATAAGTTGTGAGAGAGAGCACTGGAAGTGTAAGAAATGGGGATTTCTGACCTGTTTGCCAAGGGGGCACTTTTCAGTGTAACTCGTAAGTGTCAGTTTCATGTAATAATAATTTACAGAGGATTATGGGCTTACACCTTGAGCCATTATGCTTTCCAAAGCACTACAGTCAAGATAAATTACCTTTAACTTTTGGAATAAAAAAGCCATTTCCTCGGCTTAGCTTTCCGTAAGCCTGTGAAGGTTAAAAAGTCAGGCCAAATGTCAGTTGAAGGGTGTGTCAAGTTTCTGTTTGCGGAGAAATAAAATTCAGAGAGCTTTCAACAAATCCAACTATGTGGACAAAAGTATTGGGATGCACCTGTTTTTCATAAAAACATGACTGAATGAGTTCGGTGTGGAACCACTTGACTGACCCACGCAGAGTCCTGACCTCAACCCCATCCAACACCTTTGGGATGAACTGGAACAGAGATTGAGAGCCAGGCCTTCACATCCAACATCAGTGTCTGACCTCATAAATGCTCTACAGGATAAATAAGCACAAATTCCCACAGAAACACCAAAATGGAGAGATTTCCAAGAAGAGTGGAAACTGGTAGAACTGCAAATGGGCACAAACTTCATATTAAAGTCTATGTATTTGAATGCAATTTCACGAATGTCCCTGTTGATGTAATGGTCAGGCATCCCAATTCATTTGTCTATGTAGTGTACCTCTGGGGAACCGGAGAAAATATTTTATTAACTTCAATGATTATTAATAAAGGAAATCAAAATGATGACAAGAATAAGAAAAAAATAAAAGAAGTCTTTTGCAAAGTGCAAACAGTATTTCAAGAGGATTTTGGAGGGCCATGTCATAGATTCTCCTATTGATTTGCCCTTTGTTACATTTACAGCATTTATCAGACGCTTTTATCCAAAGTGACTTCCATTTCCTAACTACAGGGGGCAGTCTCTCCCTGGAGCAACTTAGGGTAAGGGTCTTGCTCAGGGACCCAGTGGTGGTGCTGAAGGTAGGATTCGAACCCATGACCTCTTGGTCCGGAGGCAAGTATCCTACCAACTGAGCTACCAGCCACTTTGTCCAGTTAGGCTTTGGCCCTTTAAATTACATAGGTTGCTTTTCTTGCTTAAAATGTCTAACTAAAAGAATTCCTTCCAGTACCTTTGGGATGAGTTGGAATGGCATGTATGATTTGGAATTATTCATCCGATCTCAAGGCCTGACCTTAGTAATGCTCTTGTAGCTGAATATAATCAAAACCTCAAAGAGAGTCTTTTCAGAAAAATATCGGCTATGACTGCAGTGAATGGGAGTCAAACTCACTACTAATCCCTTTGATTACAGAAGACCTTTAAATGAGCAGATGTTTGCATTGTTGTTGACCTGTGATGTATTTCATCAACAGTTATGGCCAAAAATAAGCAAACTGAATGGGAAAATCATGTTGATATAACATATTCGTAGGAAATAAAGGATAAGTTCAGAGATAACACAGTCCTGTCTATGAAGAAACCAAAAAGTGGTCTGATTATATCTGAACACTTTGCCTATCTGTGTTAATGCAAAAGTCTGTTTGATTTTACAGGGCCCTCAGGCACATATCCTGTGTGGTTTATACATTAGAAGATGTTTAGTAAAAAAAAGTGTGTTTTAATCTTAGGCCTTAGGACAGATAGCTCAAACAATGCATCATAGGGGAGACTTACCAGGGTTCTTGTAAACTAATGTAAAGATTTGGATTTTACAACAATCAACATTTTACAGAAACAGGGCATATTGAGAAAGTACTTTGTACAGTCTTGAGAAGTCTCTGAATATTGTAGTGACTGGCCAAATCCTCATTCCTTTCAGATTTTGTTGAGGTTTATTTTCTTTAATTTTTTCATTTACATTTAGTTATACACACCATTTAATATAACTATAAAGATATCAATAATTAATGAATTTGTCTATTCATTGATTCATTTTCTATATCCACTTAATACCTTGGTAGTCATTAAAACTGCTATGAATGCATATACATGCTCTATTTGGCATCGGGGTGGAAGGGTTTTGATGTGCAGAACAAAATACTGTGATAGAAATACAGTATACAGTAAAGTGCCATACTTGTATAATACAGTATGAATGTAAAAGATTAATATTATTTTACACAAATGACAGTTTTTACAATGAAAAATCTCCATTGCCACATGTTTCTTATTTGCTGATATTTAAACCAATGGAAAAATACAGAAGCGCAGCTTCAAAATGTGAATTAAACACAAAAAACCTTAAAATATATTTAATAGAGATAAAAAGACCACCTAATAATGAATTTACACTATAATACATGTATTAAAAGAAAAGCAGTAAGGTATTGTTGAGGTTCAAAAGCTAAAAACGACATGAAGCAACCATGAGAACCCATTACTGGGTTAGGTTAAGCAACCTAACCCAGTAATGAAAGTTCAAAAAGTTAAAAAAGTTATGATTATAAATTAACAGGTTAGGTCACTGGAACCACAGCACATAAAGTAATTACTGTTCTCCTTCGCTATCACACTTCATTAGGGCTTTATGGCTGAAGTTTTAAATAAGTCTAATAAACGAGTATGTTATTATTATTAAAGCTACTAAATAAAGAGTTCTTTCCTGTTACATGTTCAGACTTTAAAAGGTCAATACTATTAAGACTATATGCACAGTCTTACTTACAGAATTATGAAAATAATATTCAGTTCATATAGATTTAAAGGTGAGTCCATTTCTTCAGGAAAAACAGACACGAAAAAAAACAGAAGGTTGCATTTCATGCTTTTAATTCAAAGCAGGCATGTGAAACTGTCAGGAAATAGCCAGAATACGCCTGTATCTTCAAGGTAGGCATTTTTTTTATAGAAATTATTACAACAGTGTTCTCGAAAAAGCTTCTTTGGAAAGTTGCTTGTAAATAAGTTTAACTGCTTCATAACTTGCATATTAAATTCGGAGACGAGCAGTAACTAGTTACATGTCGAGTCCACTTAATAGGCAGGTGTGACACAGAAATAAAAAATGACCTGTTCCCGGCCAAGTAGAAAGTCTTGGTGTCCACTTGGTGTCCAAGTAGAAAAAATTGGTGGAAACAGTTCTTGTTAGTAACTTATTTTCCACAATACTCATTATTACAGCTCTCATACGCATTCATAAAACAACACACGTCCATGTTGCTCTTCTTACTTGTGTGTTATAGCTGACCATTAATGACTTGTGAGGTCTTTAAGACCTAATTAACTTCTCGTAAACTCACTTAAAGCCACTCGTAAGCACTTTATAGCGTCCTCTTATTGTATTTTTCCTTTTGTAATTGATTTTGTGATGTTACATTGGTTGCATCATCTGAACTGCCTTCTGACTGGTCATAATAATCAATTTTGGTGGCTTTCATTTGATTTCAGAAGAAAATTATATTTGAAAAGAACAAGATAGTGCTATATAAACTGCTGCTCTTATTTAGTACGTATTATTTCACCCAAGTAACATTTCCTGGACCTGGATCAAGGATTAAACTGGTCTGGTCATGGACTTAACATGGGATTGGGAAATGACTTGATGGGTTCAGGCTATTCTATTCACCTATTAGCCTCCTAACAGTAATAGAGTCACATGACCATTTATTAATCGACTTAAAAAAAAAAAAGTATCATTAATTTCAATTAATGTTCATTGTAATTTTTATCTTTAATAAAAAAAAGTCCTACTTCCTTATGTTAGGTCTGCAGGTGGAACTCTTACCTGCACTGTAGAGGAGTGATACACTCCATCTGAGGTGGTGTCAATCAGGTCCTCTTCGTCCAGGGTGGCCCTTTTGTAGGACGACATCTGTGAGGTTAAATGAAGAAAAGACTCTCTGAGGGATTCCATACCAACAGCACGCCTTTACCCCCGTCTCTGAGTGTGTGTGTGTTTAGTAGCTCTAGCAGTCTATGGGAATCTCCTGTTATGGGGGTTTCTGCTAGGATCCATCAGAGTCCTCGTGGGTCATTATCAGCCCCAGTAAACACAGTTAAGTGGGTGTGTGTGTGTGGGGGGGGGGGGGTTTCCTTCACCTCCCCCACCTCCTGCCTTCCTAAAGTTCACCAGACGGTCTGTCAGCTCCTCTTGGGGGGTTTAAACACGGTCCGAAGTTTTAACCACGCACCAGAAGAGCTAAAAACAGTAGAAATGTTTTGTCTTTGTTTTAGCTTTACTGTTTAAACCCACTGTTTTAGGTATCGGTTCCAGCTTCTTGCTTTAGGTCCAGTTTGAAGCTTCTTGTTTTAGGCTCCTTCTTTTAGCTTGAACTAGTCCAGGCGCTCCCGAAAAAACAGGAAGAAGAGAGAAAGGGACTTGATCAGCTTGTGTGAGAGAAAGGGCGTGTGTGCGTGTGTGAGTGAGAGAGAGAGAGAGAGAGAAAGAGAGCGCATGCATTCTAGTGTGGTTTCATTTAGAACAGGGGAGGGAACTTTAAGAGCGATTGCCACACCCACAGGTGCTCCGATTGGTTTATCAGATGTGACCACGCCCATCCCAGGTTCTACACTCTGGCCGGGGTCACTGTCACCCGATAGTCCTGACAGCCAGTGATTCCTGCCCTCTCTGAGGCTTTTAATAAAACATCTGCTAGTGTTTTGCCCTTCACTTTGCCTGTTGATTACATGTGCCACAACTAAATGTAAATGCTTTACTCTGACGTTCTGTGTTTCCAGGTCCAGGATCACGTGAAGTTTTCTAAATAGGAGCTGGATTATTATCATTATGTGCAATCTCTTATTATGTGCAGTAGTTATCATTTGAATATTACTACTTACACTATATGGACACACCTGCTTTTCAGGGTTTGGGCTAGGTGCCTTATTTCCAGAGAAGGGCAATCTTAGCCCAGTTTGGGGAAGAATATTTCTCCTGCATGACTGTGCTCCAGTGCACAAAGCAAGCTCCATAAAGACATGGCTGGATGAGTTTGGTGTGGAAGAACCTGACTGACCCACACGAAAGTGACCATTTTGTCATACGTGAACACACCACAGAACAGCGCGAAATTCTTCCTCTGCATTTAAGCCATTCACCAAGTGAAGCAGGGGGCAGCCAGGAACACGGGGCCCAGGGAGCAGTGTGTGGGGACGGTACTTTGCTGAGGGTACCTCAGCGGTGCCTAGCGACCTTGGGGATCGAACCTGGACTTTCTGATCGCAGGGTGGATGCCTTAACCACTAGGCCACCCAACTGACCAGCTGCCACACAAAGCCCTGACCTCAACCCCATCCAACACCTTTGGGATGAACTGGAATGGAGTTTGTGAGTCAGGCCTTCTCATCCAACATCAGTGTATGACCTCATAAATGCTCTACAGACTGAATGGGCACAAATTCCCATAGAAACTTGTGGAAAGCCTTCCAAGGAAAGTTATTAATTAAATAATTCTGGAGGCATGTTTTGAGCCTTCTGTCCTAAACATTTTTGAATATATAAGCCACCATCTTAAGTTATAGTGCTGTGAACAGCTGCTTTATCACTTCACACTGTTGGGACTTCTATATGGACAGGTAGTAAAATATTCACGCAAAACAGCTCTAAGCTGTCATGTAAACTATCGGACCGCATTTGCATACAGAGATGTACAAACGTGAGCTCAGAACCCATAAGATAGACTAAGGTTGGCAGTTTCTTTGGTGTCTCATCTGTTCCTTATTATCAAACTAAGGAGGTCTGGCTCCACTGCAAAACAAGAGCCTGGCCAAAAATGGTCACGTTTTCCCAAGATGCCCTTTTAATAGATGAAAGTATGTCATGGAGTGTCAAAATAAGCATCTTCATCCAAGAGATTTGGGCCATGATGCCGAGTTGTAGTGCCAGCGTAAAACTAAAAAAACTTTGGACACCAAGCATGTCTTGGCATTAATCTGTGTAAATTCTTGGCTGAAATAGTCTATCACTTTAAATATCTTCTATAGTTTCTCCTTTTACAGCTGTCTGCCTGTAGCCAAAATGCTGTGGTCTACACTAAGCAGAGCTCCAGTTCCCTTCGGCCAAACAATGATTCTGAAAAATCACGTACGAGGCTCCTGCCACTCAAAACCTCTTGGCCACAGCTGCTGTTATCTTTTCTTCCAGTCCATATAGAACCCACACCCAGCCCAACACTCAGGCATTTGGCTTAATCTGCAGCAACTCTGCCCAAACCAACTTCTCACGACCTGAGAAGGGCAGGGCAAAATCCTCTCATTTGTGTGTGGATGGGAGGAGGTGATGTGAAGTAGAGGTAATGACAGAAAACTCCTTTTCCTTTTTTTTGTGGAATCTCTGTGGCATTTTGTGGTGGGGAACGGTGGATTATGAGCTTATTTAGCGGTATTTGGAAAGGAAAATATTGAGCAATACCAGATTCAAACCATGCATACAGGGAAGCTAAGCTAAAAAGAAGTTCATCTGAATTCACTGTTCTTGTGATGTCACAAAATCCAACTCATTTACATCTACATTCACCCTATTCACCCTAAAGCAGTTACAGCATATCCACTCGTGTTGAAACTGTAAGCAGTGCTTTAGCTCAGAATCCTTAGAGCCACAATACAGGGAAGATATTTACATATGATCAGCCATAAAAGCAGCCTATTTACATTGTTAGGCATAAAGTAATGTTGAAAAAAAAAATAGTAACAGAAAAATGAATCGGGACTGTTTTGGCACCTTAAACAACACAAAGTGTATTTCAGTAGATAAACACTTACTGCAGTAAATAGCTTTTTGAAACATTGCCATGTTTATTTATTTATTTATTTACATATTTTGAAGGGAAAAAAAGGCTTTTACATGTCAGGATGAATAACATGACATAAAAGTCACTTACATTGTTAAAAAAAAAAAAGTTAGTAGAAAGTGTAAAGTAAATAAAACAAATAACATGTAGCTATTAATGCATATTAAGGTTATTTTTAAGGTTATCAGTTAATATACTTAATATACATTGTCCAATGTGTTTTTGTTTATATTTTGGATTGAATTAATTCAAAATAATCAGGAAATACCAAGGTGTCCATTCTAAAACAGTCCCAGTCCCAGTACTTTCATATCGCTCGGTCAGGAATACTAAGCAGAGGGAGCTGCTCTCCTGTGCCAAGTGACCTGTCACATTTCTTGCCCCAAGTATTTACTCGCAGACTTAAAATTCATCATATTGTCTCAGAGTATGCACAGTTTTGGCATTCGCTGGCACAAACCCCTCTGGCACCACAGCTCGTGTTTGGACATTTTACTGGCACGGCTCCCTCAGAGCAGCAGATGGGAGTGCGTCAACATCATCGACCCGGTGGGCTGAATAATATATTGTATATGTATATACATATAATATATAGTATTTTGAGTGTCAACACTATGAGTAGGAGATATGAGTTATGAGACATAAACATGTATGACACAAGCTTCCACAACATATACTCATAAAGGGCTGCAATAACAATCTCAGGCTGCCTGAGATTCACAAGCACACAACGCCAATGTTGGTGTCACGTCGTGGTGGGGTAGCGAAGTGCAGAGGCAGGTCCCCACTGTCTTTACAGACTTTTATTACCAGTAACAGACAAACAAAAAGCTCGAGAGCCGAAAACATCTAACACATACAGGCAGGTGAAGTGAGGGGTGCGTGAGCTGGTGGACCAACACACAAATAAGAACCAACACTTACAAACACAATCACTTACTCCTAACACAAGGCAGCTGTGACTACATACATTTAACAAGACACTGTGAACATTTTCAAATTAAAAGTCCCAAACATACAAATGACACACCAGGATATCACAGTTAGGGTGCAAAATACTTGAGACCCCACATGAAGTATGAAGGTCTTTGAAAAATCACCTGAAAACCTGTGTGTGAGATCAGATTTGACTGCCACCCTCCAAATCACGACGAAACATTTTGTTTCATAGCTGTCCAATGATGCAAAAGCAGCTTGCTGTGATTTTAAGAAAGTGCATGCTAGCCTGCCCTACTCCCAGTACTGGTGGGCAGGGTTTATACAGAGATTCTAAAGTTGAATTTATTACCTTTTTACTACCTATTTACTACCATCACAATATTTTTTACTCCCAGCACGACTTCAAGCTTCAACTGTCGCAGCGGAAAGTGTGAAGTAAAGTATTTAAATATCTCAAATTAATAACAT
>JBBPDH010203319.1:0-14671 GCA_037974565.1 Clupeocharax schoutedeni
TTTTCTGAATACCGAAAAGAGGAAACACTTGGCCAAAAACTGATACACATAAAGAAAAGTGATTTAAAAACGTTTGAAATATATAACAGCATTCTTTGTAAGCCTATAACAAAATAGTATATTAAAACAAAGACTGGCATAGTCCATATATTAACCGTAATCACTGGAAAACTTTCTTGCCTTTTTCAAAAACATAGACGGAGTGGGTATGCTGGAAGGGTCCTTGTGGAAGATATGGATGTAGAGGTTTTTGCTAGAAAGTATCTGTGGACTTTTTGACTTTTTGTTTTGATGCAAACAAAAATTTTGTTTAAAAGCAGTAAATTGGCTGAGGATCCATTCAAGCTGCTGAGCTCGAACAAAGGAGCCTGATAGAAAATGCTCTTAAAAAAAAAGTGGTCAGGTGGATTTAGAGTTTTTTTTGCATCTGAACTCTTCATACATATTTATAAAGGTACATATATATGTGTGTGTGTGTGCGCGCGCATATATAACCTATACATATATTTGTGTGTATGTATATATCTTGACTATATGTCATTTTACAGGAAAAGGTCTGACACCAGGCTCCACATGTGATTATGGATCTTTTGGTGAGTTTTAGGTTTTTAATTCCTATGATCATTTATAACAATATTCCACATGTCAGTGTTTTTCCACTTTAAGGAAATGGAGTGTTCGTTGTTTGATGGCACAAAAACTGTATAACAGTCAGCTGTAATTACTTAAACCCTGCTATTTAACACTGATATAAGCATGTCGTAAGCATATTATTGCAGATGTCTTGACCTGTCCTGTCATATGCAGGGGGTCCTCGAAATTCGACACATCTGTTCCTTCAGCAGTGATGTAACATGAATTTTGGTGTAAGCCGAAACACCCTAGCCTAAGTCACTTACCTAACCTTACACATTTGTAAAATCATATCAACACAACAAAGCCACAGAAAAAGAAAACTCACTCGTAAGATGCTTTACTTCCTCCGTGCACAACCAAACTAGTTTGTCCATGTAGTCCCTACAGTGCTAACGGAGTAAGCTGAGAGTGAGCGTTGTAAACTGGAAACTTCGTATGTCCAAACCGTTGTAACTCAAGGACTCCCTGTGTATACATTTTCTTTCTGACTTTCTTTCTGTTTTTGTTTCTGTTTTTCTGTCTGTCTTTCTTTATGTAAACACTTTGAACTGCTTTTGAGTATTAGTAGGGGTTACATTAAAGGTGGTTGTTGTTGTTGCTGTAAATCAACAATTTTTTCTTTCTCTGTAGTCGATAATGGCAGCACAATGAGTTCAGAACCCGTTACCGACAGTTTAGCATCAACTGAAGGCAACTATGGATATATGGGTACTAAATATTCTACTATGTTACTCTTACACACAAACACACACATCTACACACCTCTGCATTGACTGTAAAGCTAAGTACCTGAACAATAACTCTTGCACAGTTGAAGCCTACTACAGATCTCCACAGCCGTGTCTCCAGCTCCTTATTGGCCACTCCAAATGTGCTCTGGACTCTGATTGGTTTATTTTTGTCATTCAGGACAGGAGCCTTTCAAGCGTCGGCCATTTGGCTCACACTACGTAGCTGTTCGCTTTGGTGACACTCTCACTCGATCAGTCGGCCAATTATAATCAGTCACTGCAAAATCTGCACTGCCAATCAAAACGCCTTCAGCCAATCAGGACTGTTCCACCAGTGAACAGCATTGCAATTATTTTCTATTTGATCAAATCAGTGACCAATCAATGACTCGGTGTTGGGGAAAAAAGATGCCTGGCTCAACTGAAAAGAGAAATATGACAAGAAATGTGTTTTGATTTGTGAGCATCAATGAAACAATGATGGCTTGAGTTCCATTTGCGTAATTATCAGCTCAGAAACACAAATTTGACCCAGCTGTACAACTGTATCCATATTCACCTCATTCTCTCTCAATCTTGCACTCTCTCCCTCAGAGCGTTCCTTGGACACAGTGGGCCGTTGTCGGCAGGAGTCTCTGAGCTCAGTGGAAGAAGATGATTATGATACTTTGGCTGATATTGACTCTGACAAAAATATCGTACGCACTAAGGTCTGTCAGCAAAATCAAATCTTCATTTTTCAAGATATTTTTAATTAAATTTTCACCTACTCCTGTAAAGTATTTTTGAAGATAAGGTTTTGGATGGACAGTGTGTGTTTATGTATATGCATATGTAGGTGTGGGTGTAGTAACACTCGTTTTGGTTTGTTCTCTGCAGAAATACCTGTGTGTGTCTGATCTGGCTCGTAAAGATAAGCGCGTCCTGAACAAGAAGTATCAGATTTACTTCTGGTGAGGGCAGTGTGTCGTGTATGTATGTGTCTGTGTGTGTTTGGATACAGCTAGATGATAAACACATTTTCTCTGGGTAGTTCTGTTGTCATTACTCGTAACATGCATTTGTTCAAACATATAGCATACCCAAGAGGCTGAAACTTCTGTGATTCAGGGCAGTAGGTGTTTCACATATGTAATATATAAAAAATATTTTATTTATATTATTTTAATGTTGCTTGGGTCGTCATATACTATTTTCAAATTGGAAATCAAGTTTACACTCATTCAGCTTTTCCTCCCACCCCTAGTGTACAGGACTGTCTACTAGGTTTCTATGCATATATAAATGCTTATACACAGAGGTGTAAAAATACTAGCACCGTGGTTAGATTACATCTCCCTTATTTTCTTAACAGCCTTTCCAAAACACATATTTACTGCCCATATTAAAATACATTTATTGTAAATGAGCTCACAGACCTTGATGCCACACCAGGGGGCTGCAGACCACACCTGCTTTTTAATTGTCCCTTAGAAAATCAACTGAGCATTTTTTTTTGCCCACTGACATTTTAACGTTTGTGCATAGCTATATATAGAAGTAATTTGTAAATATATAGTGTTTTTTTTTTCTCTGTGCAGGAACATTGCTACCATCGCTGTGTTCTACGCCCTGCCTGTGATCCAGCTGGTCATCACCTATCAAACGGTCAGTACTGTCCATATCCCAGAGTCTGTGTGATCATTGCTTTCTGTCTTCTCCTCCTCACTTGCTGCGTTTATTTGTTTATGTTTAATAATAGGTTGTCAATGTAACTGGAAACCAAGACATCTGCTATTACAATTTCCTGTGTGCGCATCCTCTGGGGGCACTAAGGTGAGCGACTGTGAAACAGTAGTCCCCTGCTTTGTGCGGGTTTACGTTCCAAGAGTACCCGCATATAGTGAAAAAACGTTGCATTTTGGTAAAATAAAAGCCTAAAATGCCTGTTTTTTGCCTATATATGTATAAACATGCTCCCAAAACACCTTAATTTTATCTTAAACTGGGATGTCATGGAAATAAATGCACATCCATATTGTACAATTTACACTGAACACCAACAGCACTAGAACGTAAATACCGTGGCGAGTGTGAGCAAGAACACTAACACACCGTTCTTCAAGCAAAATGTCTTTCATTTTCAACTTTTACAGCTTTGAACACACGTTTGCAACACAGATGTTTTTCAAAGCTGTACTGCGCCTCCAATCGAAATGCCCCAATACTGCTACAGCTGTTTTTCTAAAAATGTTTGTTCAGTTTACAGTAGTGTAGCCCTGCCTATATAAGCCTTAGATTAAAAAGTGTATGAGCCCAGACTGCTGGTTAATAAGACACAAAACAGGACTGCCAATCAGAGCAGAGCTCATTTACATATCAGTTATTGAAAGGTATAGTAAGTCAAACAGAGAGATATTAAATTAAAGTTTTTTTTTCTTGTGTAACAAACCACACAAATGTCATAACTGTGGTCCCTTGAATGTCTGTTAAGTGATTTAATGTCACAGTCGATACCAGCTATGATATGTCTGTTCATGTGTGTTTGTGTTTGCATGTGAAGCTCTTTCAACAACATCCTGAGTAACCTTGGTTACGTGATGCTGGGGCTGCTCTTCCTTCTGATTGTGCTACAACGGGACATCCTTCATAATCGGGCTCTAATGCGCAACGATTATATTGCTGTGGTGAGACACACACACACCTGTAGTTTCTCTCTCTATATATCTCTTTCTCTCATTATCTTGCTCTCATAATCTCACACACACACACTGTATTCTCACCTGTGTCATCTGTCTCTCTCTCTCTCTCTCTCTCTCTCTCTCTAGGAGTGCGGTATCCCAAAGCATTTTGGTCTTTTCTATGCGATGGGTACGGCTCTGATGATGGAAGGCCTGCTGAGTGCCTGCTACCATGTCTGCCCCAACTACACCAACTTCCAGTTTGGTACGACAGTTTTGTTTACATTAGCAAAGGTTATGTACATTTATTTGTGTAATTACTGCAGACCGACTGTTAAAACAACACATTGCAGATTCATTCTGGATGAAAATCACTCCAAAATTATTAATAACTACACACCACAGCTTCATTATGCATTATAATCACCCCACACTTATTAATGCTAGACTGTAAAACTACACTCTGCAGATTCATACAGGATTCAAATGGCTCTTTCTCTCTCTCTCGCTCTGTATATCAGACACATCCTTCATGTATATGATAGCGGGTCTGTGTATGCTGAAGCTCTATCAGAAGAGACACCCAGACATTAATGCGAGTGCCTACACTGCCTATGCTTGTCTCGCTGCTGTCATTTTCTTCTCTGTACTTGGAGTGGTGAGTACACACACACCACACACACAGGTTTATGTTTGTTTTATATGTATGCATTATATGAATGTAAAATGTATTGTATTTCGTTATATGATGATCTTAGTGATCATGATATACTGAGTTTTCAAAATCTCATTTTGGAAATCTCATTCAGCCAATAGTCCTATGTGTAAAATAAACATTAAAGCATGCATACCCCCCTTATCACTGTTTACTTAGTTATATAAACAGCACTGATGCAGTAATACAGTGTATTCACTATTATGTTCAGTAATTTAATCTCTCTCTCCCTCTCTGTAGGTGTTTGGTAAAGGAAACACAGCATTCTGGATTGTGTTCTCAGTGATTCACATCTTGGCCACTCTGCTGCTCAGCACTCAGCTTTACTATATGGGTCGCTGGAGGCTAGGTGAGGGGTGCACTCTCATACATGGTTGTCATTGTGGCTAACAGACTTTAAAAGGAGGGCTGGAGAAAGTCAAGAAGTGATTTCTAATGTCCCTATGATCCACAAAGTCATTCTGATAGATTGTAAACAGCTTAGGAAGTGTATGGGCAATTTGGCAGCTGTTAATATTGTTTGAAAATGCTCATTCTGACAGTAGCAGAGCAATAACTTAAAACAGCAGGGTGAATCTGTGTGTTACAGATTCTGGAATCATGCGCAGAATGCTGTATGTGATCTACACTGACTGCATTCGACAGTGCAGTGGACCCATGTACATAGTGAGTAAGAAGTACACACACACACACACACACACACACACAGTATGACTCTAATGTGTCTCATTTCTTTTGCAAGGATCGAATGGTGCTGCTTGTGATGGGCAACATTGTTAACTGGTCTCTGTGAGTATTCTTTCTTTAACATGCACGTATGAAAAGCGAGCCAAAAATTCATCTTTTGAGTTTTCATTTAGAGAAAATATAATTTTGTAATTATTTTGAATGTGCCTTACTTAACAGCCTTTGTGAAGTGTTTTGAGGATTTATTTATTCCAGTGTGTGTGTATTTCTCTAGAGCTGCATATGGTCTCATAAAAAGGCCGAATGACTTCGCCTCATACCTGTTGGCCATCGCCATCTGTAACCTTCTGTTGTACTTCGCCTTCTACATCATCATGAAGGTAAATGAGTTCATATAAATCGCAAAAACACAATTTAACTGGTCATAACAGATTCCTTCTGGCTGTCCATATGAAGTCTGGATGTCCCTGGACAAATGAGGTCTTTTTGATTTTGCATGTGTAAATCCAAGACACACTCCAGCAAATTAACACACAACTACTGTTTATTCGCCAAATTAAACACCCAGGAAACATGTAATCATGGGTCCTTGAATTCTTTTGTATTGAAAGAAATAAAAATAATGCAATTTTGAAATAGGGCAAACATGGATCACTGAAAGTGATTGAGTTTATATATTTAGTCTAAAAACAAGTTTCAAAAAGGGTTTTTGTAAAATTAACTCACATTGCCTGAGTGTCTGTGTTTCAGGCTCCCCCTACAGGAGAAAGCATGACAGTCGCATAGATGCAGGAGTGTACAGTAGAGTACAGTAAACCCTGCAAATTCAGAGTTCGCGAATGTTTTCTTAAAACTTAACTAATAGTTATTTGTGGAAATCCCCGACAATTCAAGGAAACCGCAGATTTTTTTTTTTGCTTTCGCTTTTTTCATGGCAATATAACTGCTTAATAAAGACAAACAATTTTGTAACATACATTTCCATGTAAAATATAAAAATAAGCTTGTCTTGGGATGCTGCTGTACTCGGAGGCAGGTGGTTTGAAACTAGCCAATCCAAGAACATTATTCATTTCTCCTTACTGCTGATTGGTTGCTGCCCTGTGACGCATAAGGCCCTTATTTTTTATTACTATTAAATTAATTTATTAAGCACATGCATGGATTACAGTGCAGTCTATATAGGGGTAATATCAGTATTTACATTCTAGCACTGCAGGAGACAGCAGTACAGTGCACACAGCACAGTATGAATACGGATTTACCTTTATGTTAACAAGGGTAATGCATTAAGCTGAGTTTAAAGTGAAATTAAAGTGTTTTGGGAGCATATTTGAGGGCATATTTAGGGTTTACACTACAAAAATAGGCTTTAGGTTTTTGTTTTTTTTTAAACCACATCACACAGTTGTGCGTTTTCACTATTTGTGGGTGCACTTGATACCCCCACGAGTTTTGGAGGTTTACTGTATTGCAGGTTGAACAGTAGGGGAAACGAGAATGCTAAGTTAAATGAACAATGCTGGAAGAGTCAATCAGATCTGTCAGGAAAAAGAGGACAGTCCTTGAATTGATGTTTAATCAAGGTATATACACTATTAAACAGATCATCAATAATTTAACAAAGGGAGAATGAATAATTTCATAATTAAATCCATTAAAAACAAAAAAAATATAGAATAATGTGTTTACACCCTGTAGAGTGTGCAACCTATTTTCACCTACAAAATCAACAAGGTTTGTTGAGTGGGACATTTATACTTTTGAGACGAGTATAACTCCTCAGACAAAACGTAACATTCTAAACTGTTTTATCATGTTTAGCTACGGAGTGGCGAGCGGATCCAGTTTTTGGCGGTGGTGTGTATCCTCTTCACAGCTGTGGTTTGGGGCTTTGCTCTCTTCTTTTTCTTCCAGGGGCTCAGTACCTGGCAGGTAAATCTCTCTCACACACACACACACACATACACACAAAATGAAATGGCTCAATATTCTGTGCTAAACAGAATGTCTTACTAACCTAACCGTTCTGTTTGTTTTTTCTATAAATAAAGAAAAATAGGGACACGGGACTGTAAATGTTAAATGGATAATTACTGCATTTTAAAATGTTTCAGAATCATTTGAAACATCAGAATATTATTTACACTCTTAAGTTTGGACTTACTTGCCACGTTTTATTTTAGATACAATAATTATATACAGTGTATACTTAAGTGAAGAATTCTTTGAAGAGAATAAAGTAATTTTTATAAGCTTGTTTGCAACCGAATTATGATTATAAATCCAGATTATCTGTTCAGTAACCCAGGTCTGTGTCCAACCACCCATCCTATTAGTACGTAATCTCTTCTATCCCTGTCTAGAAAACGCCGGCAGAGTCTCGAGAGCACAATCGGGACTGTATCCTTCTCTCATTTTTCGACGATCACGACATCTGGCATTTTCTGTCATCCATCGCTATGTTCGGCTCCTTCTTGGTGAGTTCATAACAAAAAAATAGTGGGTGTAATAAGCCTGGCACCAAAATGGTTTGGGAAAGAACCTTTTCTATTCCAGCATAACTGTGCCCCAGTGCACAAAGCAAAAACATGGTTGGATCAGTTCTGTGTGGAAGAACTTGACAGACCTGCACAGAGTGCTAACCTCGACCCCATCAAACACCTTTGGGTTGAACTAAAACAGAGATTGCAGGCCAGAACAGTGCCTGACCTCATAAATGCTCTACAGAATGAACAGGGATAAATTCCCACAGCAACTCCAAAAACATTGTCGGTGTAGTGGTCAAGCGACTCAATACTTTTGTCCATACAGTGTATATGTACAGGTTCTAAGTGCTGTCTGTCTGTCTCAGGTGCTCCTGACCATGGATGATGACCTGGACACCGTCCAGAGAGACAAAATCTACGTCTTCTAAATTCTTTTCCAAGCCAATCACTGCACAATTCTGCAGCCTTCGTTACCCTGTAGATGGGTCAGCCAGGGGGGACTGGCGTGATCCAGTGGGGGGGCTTGTTGTAGAACAGGACACTGAACGTGCCAATCAAACTCACCTGGTTCACTTTGCACCTGCTGGAGCACGTCCTCTGTTTGCCATTGTCGCCGTGGTAACGGCCGGTCTCTGTCTCCATGAAGCTGTGTCTCTTGAATCGACGATGGTCAACGCTTCAATTCCAGCAAAATCAAACCTGCCATGCAAATGTCAATGCATTTTGTAATCTTTTGCTGTGTCTGAGGATGTGCGAGTGCTGATGTGTGTGCGTGTGTTAAGTAAACCTGTGGCCTTCCATGTTATGATTGAGGTCGCGTGGGGTGTAATTGATCGCAGGAGAAATACTGTAGCTGTTCTAAAGCTTGGTGGCGGTGGTGACCGGTATGACTTTTGCACTGTAAAGAAATGCTTTTAAGAACTAAAAAGTTACTGAATAAAGTATTTGTATGTTGTGCCGTTATGTGCCATTATTTTATCACACAAATAACTTTAAAGTTCGGCAAAAAAACCCTCCACCGCTTACCCTAAATTCAATCAAAGGCATATTTGGTGGCTGAAGTTCGCTCCTTTATTTATTGTCCTGTAGATGTGATGTGAATGTAGCTAACAAATAACCGAAGCTTGCAGTGAGTCCTCGCCTCACTTCAGACGTGTCGGTGAAATTGGTGGTTAGGAAGTTAGGCTGTGCCTGTGGGTTTGAATCCCAGGTCTGCTACTGGCACCACTGAGGTACCCTTGAGGAAGATCTCTACCTCATGCACTGCTCCCCAGACGCCCACTGCTTCACTTGTTGAATGGGAGAATTCCACTGTTCACATTGTGTGCCACGTTCCTATGGACACTTAAGAAACGACACTTTAAGTGACTGCTGCACTATTTAAGGTGGAAAGGTAAATTCAAATGTTTACAATGTGAATTCAGCTTTGTACCTTAACATGTGTGCAGTCTCATGCTTTTATCTGTGAAAGCAGACCCCACCCATGGTGGGCATTGTAGCATATCAGATAATCACTGTACCATATTGACACCACAGCAACTCTAAAATGATGCACACTGATATGCACTTGCCTTAAGGTCATGATGAGTGCTGACATGGTGTGATGTTTGAGGCATCACTAATACTAGCCTAATTATGAACAAGATCCCTTTAATGTAACATTAAATACATTTGCTGCATGCAGGAATAAACCCACAGCACACACTCAAGCCTGGATATAAAACAATATTTATTTGACTCTTACAAAAATGTAAAAAATGCACATCTGTACAAAGAGAGGGTTGTGCAGGTCAATTGGTCCCAAAGTGACACGTTTGTAAACAACCTTGTGCTTGAGAGAAAGCTGGGATTTCATATGGCTTACACAAACACTGCTGGTGAACCTTCAGCTCCATCAGAAATGTTTAGGACGTCGGAGCGATCCCTGAGCTCATCTGCGGCCAAAAGTCCCCTCATGCCAAAACATGGTGGATGGATCGAAACATGGACTAAAGTTGATGGAAGTTCAGACCCCTCCAAATAGCATTACGCTAATTCTGGTGCATGGTTATCTAAAATAGGCTTTAAGATTTTACTGCTGGTTTGGGGTGTAAATTAGATTTTCCACCAAATTTCCAGTTTAAGTGCTTGTGTTTTCCAAGCTAAAACAAGGAAATATAAAAGTGTTGGTGTGCTTTGCAGAAAAAAAAACTACTGAAGTGAGGACAGGAAGTGTGAAGGCATGTGGACAAAACCGCCTGAATATACCAATTATACTACATCTGCAGTACCTTTTAAAAGTACATCATGTAACAGTTGAACTGGTTTTACTCAAATACAAGCAGAAGGCCACTAACCGCTAATTCTGTAATGTCAGTTAGGTCACACTGACTAGATCGTTGTGCCACTCGGGAGCCTGAATTCTGTCGAGCCTGTCCAAACTAGTGGGGGTAGCTTAGAAAAAACAGATCCAAAACATCTAAACAAATATTAAGCCGCATGACCGATAACACTCCACATCTAACCTGTTGGTCTACCTTGCAGATGAAGTTAATGATGATGGATCTGACGCTGCACAGTTTGTGCTGGTGCTCCTGCTGAGGGGGCTGACAGATACTGCAGAGAAACAGAACAACTACTGTTTGTAACAGTGCACCTGTATGGTCAGTGGAGTTGATGAAACTGACTGCAGATGCAAAGCAGCTGGACCTGTTGCTTGTGTCTAATGTGCATCACAGGATCTTTCAAGTTGCCTGTGGCTAATGGGGGACCAATAACTTTCCTGTTAACAGACACACCAAAAGAAGGCCCTTTAAAAAGGAGAACAAGGTTTATCCTTCTGTAGGGACCCAGTCTAAAGGCATTCTCGATTCACAATCACTCATAATGCTTCTTTCTCTCACACACACACTCCCGACTCTGGACTGTGTTAGTGTCAAGACGTTGCTGTCGTAACAAAACCTCATACCTGTTATTAATTTGAACTGTTTCTATTGGTCCATTCATTTTTTAAAGGGATGTTTACCGTTTTGGTACAGTATGTACTGTTCTTCGTCTCCAAGACTATCTCTCTCTCTCTCTCTCTCTCACACACACACACTCATTGATGATCTCAATTGCACACATTGGATTATAGTGTTTAACTCAAGCACACACTGATCCCCGTTTCTGTCCTGTTTCAGTAATGGTACACCTTTATCTGATTGTTCTCATCCAGGCTGAGTTGGACCAAACCACTCATGGAGGGGTTAGTCCTGTAGCGAGAGAACAGAGGCCTGAGCAACAGTTAAGGAGAATAATGTGGATCGACACTCTGTAAAACACCTGTAACATCTGTAAAACACTCATGAAATACTGATTAAAATGCTTCATTTAATAGCTTTTATGCTACACATTTATTTGCTAAATGCGCCAATATGGAAATATATGGAAAAAAATTTTTTTTCATTGCCAATCAACTGGACCAGCCTTGGACACACCCATGGTGTTAAGAAGTGTGTTGTGCAAGTGCAGGAACTGTTGTAGTAGTGGTGCGTGAGTGCGTGTGTATAAAGGATACATTTTGGGGTCCTTGCGTCGTGTTTCCAACCATCTTTTGTTGTCTTCGATCAGTCCCTGCAATGTCTGGCTGTTCAGCTCTGAGGGTTTAGACTGCAAAGAGGAGAGACTACACACACACAATCAAATTTAAAACAAAACTGTTGAAATTATGTAATACACTGACATTAAGCACTTGTGCGTGCGTCTGTGTGTGCGTGTGAAGTTACCTTGCGGACGAGTATCCAGAATATGGCGTGTGAGCCCTCATGGAAATGGGTGCACTCGTATCCATGGAAACTCCTAAAAGCAAATGATTCTTTGCTGAAAAACTGTGGCTGCTTGACATTAACTTGCCAGACGGCAGTTTTATGTTACCAGCTGATTTTGTTTCTACATACACTCTTGACTCTACAGATGGGAACATTACTAAACTTCTAGACAAAGAGAAAGTGATGACCTTGATTAATTGCATGTTTACTACACCAACAGCAGAGCAGATGTTTGTGAAATTAGGCTGCTGGCCTGAGCTGGTTGTATGTGCTCAGTGCCTACTAGTCAAAAAAAATGGCGTAGGTGGACAAACATCCAATGACACATATACTCCAACTGGCAGTGGGAGAGATGGGTCTGGTTCAGGTTATTAATTATTTTTTTTTAATTGGCTTTCTTAATGGTTCGGGTGGGTGCTGGTATTGAAAAACCCTAACCTGTGCACCCTAACGTGTGTTCAGAATAATAGCAGGGTGTTTAAAAAAGTGAAAAATCTCAAAATCCTTACAATAGCTTTTATTTCCAAGCACACAAATGGATTGGGAACATTAGAAATCTTTAGAAAAAAATATTTAGAATTTAAATCAAACATTCCCTATATAAACTGAAAAATGTTTGATTTTGCTTTCTTTTGAATCACTGAACTGTTTGTGCTGTATTTTGTGGAGTCGATAAACTGATCCCTGGTATGTGATACACAGACTGTGGCTTGAATTCAGTGTTTGGGGGTCATCTGACAAAGTGTCTGTGGCCACTAGACCCAAAAAGAACTTGCTTTCATCAGTAAACAAAAAGTTGCACTTATTCTCTTTAGGCCAGTCAATGTGCCCTTTGGAAAAGTGTAACCTTGTATCCTTAAATAAGGGCAATAACTGGCACCAGTATTTTAAAAAATAGTGAATGACCTCACACACTGCTATTATTTTGAACATGCCCCTTTCAATTAATGATTCAGTTACAAAGAATCAGCAGCGTGTATTTTGGGTCTGTTGGTTTTCTATTACTCTACTACACCTACTTATTTGCCATGTAGAAATATCATTTCTACCAAAGACAGTGATTGATCAGGTTAGTGATGTCAGACTGCTATTATTTTGAACACAACTGTACATTTTAGCTACAGCATCTCACAGCTCTTTCTTTAAAAAACACTATCATGTCTATGCTCTAATTCAAGCAGGCTGCAGCTTCAGTCAGAATCAGATTCAGTGGCTACAGTGACCACAGCATCGGACAGCCACCAACACCACCACTATTTATTATACTATTGACAATAATATTAGTGGCACTTTATCTCTTGGTAATTTTGAGACAGACCCTAAATCTGGCACATTGGGCAGAGTTGGCACAGTATAGACATACCAGTTAGGTATCTGCTCCAGTGGGAGCTGGGAAGAAGATCAGATCCGCGTGTTGTAGAAACCCCGTTAATGCCACCGTGTGTGAACCCGTTCTGACCGGTGACTGTGGAACAGGAGGGGCCAGAAGGCCATGCCCATGCAGGTGCAGGGGGAAGAGAGGAGGATCGATGAGCTGGCTGTGATAGTGGCTGGGGTGCGGCCAGAGGAGCCAGAGGAGGCGCTGTTCTTTGAGTGAGACATCCTAATGCCCCCATCACTGTGTTCAGCTGGCTGGAGATGTGCTGCAGAGAATCTGCTAACTGCTGCACCTTCACTGGAACAGTAGGAGCTGGGGGTTGAGGTTTACAAAATTAGATATAAAAAGGGAAAAACTGTATTTATATAGGTTCAATTATCAAGCTACTGTCCAAAAAATTCTGACTTATGCATGAAATAAAATGTATAAAAAAAGAAGCACGTCATTAGAAAATAGATTAGGCATAAGAGTAAAAAAAATAAAAATAATAAATGCTAAATAATAAAAAAACAGTCGAATTTTGATGTTATGGTGGTACACAGAAACGTTAACACACTCACTTCAGGCCAGGAAAGGGTTGTTGATGAGCAGGGAGAACATTACAGTATAAAGAGCCTGGGTACTGGCCTGTACGGCTGATTAAAGGTGTATGCTTCTTACCGGTTCCCTCTTGACCGTACGTGCTACTGATCTCAGAATCCGTGACGTCAAACGTCACTTTTCTGTCTCCAACCAAACGCTCGCCATCCTCACAGGAAATCTGAAATATCAGAAATGCGTTTGCATCACTGAACTGTGTATTTGTGTGGTGGACATATTTCAGGATACTGTGGTTCACTGTTAAGGCAGAAAACATATATATATATATATATATATAGAATTGTATAAAACCGACAAATTATGTTTTGCTGATTTTCTAAGTGAAAATGAATACATCAGGGGGCAGTAGAGAGCAGACAGTGGATCAAGAAGTGTTCAGCAGAGCTCCTGACAATTTTATTTTATTTCTTATCTGAAACACATTTGTCTTCAGTGAAATCTGTCAAGGACAATAAGGTATCTATGTACATCTTATGTGAACTTCGTACACAAATGACAAGTCTGCAAATATACAATCACACCTCCAGAGCCACAAGCTCTGTGCTGCAGACTTCATCTACCAACCGTGGCTGTGTGTCTACACATAAATCCTTTCAATTTTAAAAGCGGATATCTCCGAAGTAATAAGATTTGAATTAAAAAATGCACCAACTGAAGAATGCAACTGCTTAAAAAACAACTAAGTAAAGCAAAACTAAGCTCTAATTCAACTGTAACCTGAACATCATCTTTCCAGACTACACTGCTAACGTCCCCAAAAGTGTGACGTGTTCAAAGACGTGAAGGAACCACCAGTTTTTGGTATGGTCTTCTGTTCCATGCTCAGCCTATGTTAAGAAATACATAGTTACATCAGCACAGGGTACAGCATAACTAGATTGATATAAGATTTTTGAATTATTTTTTTAAAAATTTGAATACTTTATTTATCCCGGAGGAAATTGAATTCTCTGTATTTAACCCATTCACCGAGTGAAGCAGTGGGCA
>JBBPDH010203402.1:0-14660 GCA_037974565.1 Clupeocharax schoutedeni
ATAAGATATGAAAATGTAATGAATACATCATATGTGCCCGAGACTTCCTTCTTTCATTTGGTGAAACATTTATTACGCTGTGATGTATGGTGCTCAGTAAAAGTTAGTCAGTGTGAAAAGTATGACAACTTACCCCGCTCTCCCCTACATCAGCTGGGTTCCACACTGCACTCCCCTCGATTCACCTGGCGAATCTCCGCGCCCCTTGCTTTACTGAAGCTTGGCTCAGTGAACGAACCCCAAATGCTGCCTTTAATCTACCGGGCTTCCACCTTAACAGCGTGGACCGTGAAATGGAGTTCTCGGGGAAAACAAAAGGAGGTAGAATTTGCTTCTACATAAATGAAAGTTGGTGTACTGATGTCACAGTGTCACAGAAATTCTGCAGCCCAAACCGGGAAACCTTTTTTTTTGTCAATTGCAAACCATTTTATTCACAGTGGGAATTTTCTTCCTTCATCTTAATCAGAGTTTACATGAAATTATGACCCTGGGAAGAACATTTCCTGATCCCTTTCTTACTGTTCATGGGAATTTTAACAGAGCAATTTTAACGCTGACAATGGATTTGTCTCCCTGCCGGTTCTGCTCGACCTTAGTGCGGCATATGACACAACTGAGCAGCTATTTTACTTGACTGAATCAATGGAACCATAACAGAATCCCTGGAACCACCTTATCCTGGTTTAGAACATACCTGACCAACCAGTATCAGTTTGTTAGAGTTAATGAGGAAGCCTCAGCACCTACCAAAGTAAAATATGGTGTCTCACAAGGACCTCTTTTATTTACTTTGTACATGCTGCCATTAGGGATGGTTAATCGGAAACATGGAATTAGATTCCACTGCTACGCAGATGATACACAGATAATACGCATTAAAGCTATGCAAATCCCGATTATAAATCTAGATTAAATAAGATTGGGGACTGCACTGAAGATATAAAAGATTGGATGTCACATAACTTTCTTTTACTCAATGCAGATAGTTCCTTCTTCTAAGTCTGAAAGCTGCTAGAAACAAATTGTCAGGTCTAATCTTGCTGGTTCCTCTGCCTCTTCAGCATTAACTGTAAAGAGTCTCTGTGTCACTATGGATCCCAATCTTTGATTCGACACTCATATAAGTACCATTACTAAATTAGATTTCCTTCATCTACAAAAGATTTCCTCCACAATGTCTCCATGATGCAGAAAAATTTGTCCACGCATTTATTACTTCCAGACTTGTTTATTGTAATAGCCTCTTGTCAGGCTGCTCCAACTAAAATCTAAATAAGCTTTGACTTGTTCAGAATACGGCAGCCAGAGTCCTCACTAGAACCAGGTATTTCGACCATATTACCCCAATATTATCAAGACTTAATCGGCTTCTGATCAAATTTTAGATTGACTACAACATTCTATTAATTACTTATAAAGCCTTAAATGGCCTCGTTCACCTCCGTGACATTATCTCTTACTGTGAACTTCCGCAGTCACTCAGATCTTAAGGTGCTGAATGCTTACTTGTCCCCAGAATTATGAAAGCTTCAGCAGGAAGAAGAGCATTCTCATATAAATCTCTGGAATGCTGTTCTGAGCAACATTCAGGACTCAGACACAGCCTCAGTTTTTATGTCCAGGCTGAAAACATACTTGTTTAGTTAGTCTTTTTGTAATTCATTTTTCCTGTTAGATGGAACGTGTAGAGCTGGGAGGCGGTAGGTACAGAGAATTTAAGTAAACTGGGGCACTGGTGCAGAGACTGTGAGTGACTACATAAGCTGGTGTACATCCATATGTGCCCCACCCAAACTGTGCATAGGATCCCCAACTAAAAACCCTGGTTTTAATGGGTTAAACAGATAATCTGGGGGAGTAAGGAGGCCTTCAAGGCAGGAGATCAGGTGGAGTATAAGAGAGCCTGCTATGAGTTGCAGAAGTCCACCAGAGCAGCAAAAAGCGCTCACTCACAAAAAAGTATACTACCTCAACCATAACATGCTCAGCATGTGGCAGGGAAACCAAGGTGTGACAAACTACAGGGGAACCACAACAACCACAGACCTCTAAAACACCACCCCTCCAGACAGCCTCAACACTCAACACCTTCTATGCCAGGTTTGACAGGCTGAACACAGACACACCCTCTGTGATCCCACGGACACTGTGGGACCTGATGGAGTTCCTCCCAGAGTTTTGAAGGCCTGTAATTTGCATACCACCCCAATCAATCAGTGGATGATGCAACAGCAGCAGTCCTTCACTACACTCTGCAACACTTGAAAAGTAGCAAAATGCATGCCATGATGCTCTAACTGGATTACAGCTCTGCTTTCAATACCATCCACCCGGGCAAGCTGATGGAGAAGCTGACAGACCTTGGCATCCCGACTCCAACCTGAAACTGCATTCTGGACTTCCTGACAGACAAACCACAGGTGGTGAGAATGGGTGGATGCGGGAAGAGCAGAGAGAATTATTAAGGACTCACTCCATGCAGATGAAAAACTGTATGTACAATCTGAGACACAACAGAGCGGAGAGCATCATCACACACAGAACAAGTTTTTTTCAGCCGTTTCTACTTTGCCACAGTTAGATGGATGGCAAAACAAAAACATTGAACACTTAAAATAACAACACCACTACCTCACCTCACTTGTAATGTGCAAGGTAATAAATTATTGTCTGTTTAAATGTGCAATATCTTTACTGAAGCAGTTAGATCTGTGAAACAGGTGCAATATTAGGTGCAATATTCTAAATGTAATGCAATACTATAACTACAATATCTGCAATGCAACTTGGATTCTCCTCGACAAGTACTTGTATTAAAAACAAAAAGGGCTCTGTCGCTTTGTGTACATATTACCACCCTCTTTGTACAGTTTTTTGTGTAGTCTATATAGACATATAGATTGCTCTATTCTCCACTTTACTTTTTGATTTTTACTTTGTCTTTTTTTTTTTTACTTCTCTGAGAGCTCTGCACAAGAATTCCAATGTGCATGGACTGTTGGTCTTATGGGCAAATGGCAAAATAAAATCTTGTATCTTCAATCTTTTGACTGAGCGTGACCAGGACTGGATGCATTGTGCCCGAATTCCCAACTATCTGCAAAGTCTTTGAATTCCGAACTGGCGTACTGCGGTCCATTATCTCAGATGACAACATCTGGAATGCCATGCCTAGCAAACACTGATTTACAGGCTACTATGACACTGTAACTGGTGGTATCTTTCAGTTTGACGAGTTCAGGAAACGTAATCTACACATAGCTGGAACTCACTTCCTCTGTAATGAAAGAGATCCATACCATCTTTCTGCCACGGTCTGTCCGGTATTGGACATGGCACTAATGGCTCTCTCGGGTTGCTGTTCCTGTTTTCATTACAAATAACACACTGAGAGAACATTTCCTCAACATTTCCGCACATTTTTGGTCAATAAAAATCCCAATCTGAATACAGTGCTCACCTGGCAAGCAACCCAGTCCTTCAAATAGATCTTCATACTTCTTAAGAATGTCACTTTTTCCTTTTCTACCTTGTGCTTTCTCTTTATTAAGCCCAGATGTGCCCAAGGGGTTCCTCAGAGTATAGCTGGAACCTCTTCTTGCATGGTTTCAAACTCAATGTTATATTTTCTGCTCTTATGCTAACATATTAGTGTTTTCTTACCCAATGGCGCCACCTTGTGACCAAAGAATGAAGTAGTAAGTGCTTTAAAACAGTTTTAACTGACATTCTGCCCCTGTATCGAGTTTAAAGTACTCTTGACACAGTAAGAGAGTGAGAGACTGATACTTTCATTTAAGTGTCATTTTGCTGTTCAAGCCCTTTGTGTTTTAATTCCTGCATTTGCATCCTCATTCCTTGAGACATTACACTAGATGAGCTCTTCAATTGGTTGGTACTGCATGCATTAAAATGGATTCTGTCAAATATTACATACAAGATAAAATCAAAGACAACAGAAGCCCCTGGGATCAGAAACTGCCTATTAACGAAGGACTAAAGGATGAACACAAGTAGTCCATGAAAAGATGAGCTACATATTCTGTATATAATACATTCTTAACAGCTGTTTTTAATTTTTTCTACATCACATGGTCAGATCACATCAGTCGCTGAGAGAAAGATAAAGTGATGCTTGAGGGTCTTTTACATGTGTCTTGACAGAGTACTGAGAATCAGGAAGGTACATCCATCTGAACATTTCACAGCTGCCCTCCAAGATGACAAGTGTATCAGACATAGCAGGCATTGGAACTAGATATATGTGACAATTTGGAATCAAAAAGTAGCCATACACCAACTAAAGCACTTAATGAGAACTATCCAATGCCTTAAACACAGATATGAATGCTCTGACCATATACTAATTTTGCCAAAACTTAGTCTTTTTGTGGGTTAAGCCTGTGGATAGAATTGGGATGTAATGTATCACAAATATTAGGAATATATACAGCAGTTAGTGGCCTTGTGTTTAGGGTGTTGCCCCTGAGATCAGAAAGTTAGGGGTTTGAATCAAAAGACTACCATTGGCACCTCCAAGGTACCCTTGAGCAAGGAACACACACTGCTCCCCAGGCACTGTGCTCCTGGCTGCCCGTTGATTCACTTGGTGAATGGGTTAAATGTTTTGTGTTGTTCACATTGTGTGCTGTAAAGAAAAAATGTTCTCACTTCACTGTATATTAAGAAGACTTTCAGACAGAAAAATTAAATGCTTACAGAGATGTGGAACAGTTGTGGCCCACTGTAGGAGAACAAATATGTAGGACGAAGGTAAGTGTGATTTCTATTTCTGAATGGAAAGTTTCATCTTCAGTAAATCCTTGTGAGGACAAGGGGCTGTGGCGGATAAGGCACGGATGTCTTAGCTTTTGCTGTGGCAATATATACATTTTAATACATTTAAGTGCAAAATTATTAATAAAAATATAAGTTACTAATTTTGTAACATGAATATGAATGTAAGTTCAGCCACATTTCCATATAAAAAATAAACATTTTTTGGTTCTGTGGAGGGGAACACAAAGAATGGGATGGTGAAATACCACTGTACTCTGTAGGTTTGAAAATAGCCAGTCTGAGAACACAATTTATTTCTCCTTGCTTTCCCCCTGGAGCACCTTGAGTATTCTCATGTTTTTCGTTTTGTTCTTCTTAAAGCCCTGTATTTTTATTATTGTAAATTAAATGAATTTATTACTGTATTTACCCTGCTTATACTGATTAAAATGACAGCACATACCAAAGAAAACATCTGTGCATGATTTACAGTACAGTCTATACAGGAGTAACATCTGTATTTTAGAAAGCTACTAGCAGTGTGGGAGTTTAGGTGTGTTTGGGAGTACTGTACAGTTCAAATGTGGATTTACCTTTACATTTTCTTTCATGGTAATGTATTCAGCTGAGTTTAAAATAAAATGTAAGTGTTTTGGAAGAATATTTGGGGTATATTTGCGGTTTATACTATAAAAATAGGCATTTTAGGCCATTTTTACCACATCACAACAACAGTGTTTTTCACTATACATGGGTGCTCTTGGAACATAACCCCCACGATTTTGCACTGTAGACACCTTGGAGAGTTTTCTATGCTTACTATCAATACTATAACATATATATTTGTATATATTGTTCTATATAAACCATGCTCCTGCCAACAGAGGCCTGCCGCATCATTGGAGATCTTGTGACCTCTCAATGACAGGGCTAATGCTTACACAGCTGCACCACTCAGGAGGCCTGTAATTTATGTTACTGTGGTGGTTAAAAGATTGAGAACTCAAGGTACAAATTTCCAAATTAGTTCAATACACAACATTGGGTGATATGAATCATTTATGTTTATAACAGCAAGAAATTCTACAAGAAATTCATCAAACTGTTGATTGTCCAGGAGAAACTATTATGACTGTACAATAATATTATTACATACATGATCTCATGGCTGTTATCACCTTTATACAATTTCTTCACTGGCTGTCCTGTTACGTTTGGAATGTTAGGTGGCAGTTTGGCCGATCCAGCTGGGTTCAGTTTTGGAAATATTTTTCTTGAGCTTTGGTCAGACTCAGAACTTGATGATGTGGTTTGTGTCAGGTCAGGTTTGGACAAAAAGACCGTCAGACTTGGTTTGGGTTTGGAGAACACCTAGACAGAAAGTTAGCAGATTGTATTCGGGTTCAGACCAAAAACCAAAGCCCAGAACGTAGCCCATGCTTGAGTTACTGTAAAAAAGTTTTTATTCATTGTTTAATTAAGCATTCAATAGGTATTACAAATATATGACTTGCATCATGTCTCCATTTCAGATGTAATGTGAAGGAAATAGAGTGTTTTCAGTTTTTTTTTATATTCCAGTCAGTGATATAATCGAGCTATTAATTGCACTGAAAACAGCCATTAGCTAAGCCTCTTCAAGCCTTCAGAACATGCTCCCTTTATTGAACACCTTCAGTTTGGTCAAGAACAAGAAGTACACAAATGCCAGACAAACAAGCAGGTTCTTCATCACATACAGCAGAGGGGTCACAAAACCAAAGACCCCTACAAGGCAAATCCGAATAACAAGGAAGGGCAGGTCCTGAGTTAAGGTCCCAAATCCAACCAGCAGAGGGCTATTAGGAGTTACCACCACACGCAGCGTGGAGACAAAGGCCAAGATGTAAATGGGGAATATCCAGCCTGAATAGAACACTCCATTTAATCCAGCCACTCTAACCATCTCCACTGTGTCCAGCCAGAACATGAAGCTGTCGAGAAAGAGCTTATGCCGTGGGTCTCTGGTCCAGAAGAACCGTCGGGAACTGGAGTGAGAGTGGGAGGAATAGAGATAGGCAGTGCTTGATGAGTGGGACATGCTGTATCCATCCACTTCTCTCCAGCGTGCTGACACTGACCTGGCCCTGCCCTCGGGACTTAATCCTGAGCCATTCTCATTTCCATTAGCCAGTTGAGGTTGCCCAGACACAGTGGACACTTGCTCCAGATGAGTCAACACAGGTCCCGGCAACTCGAAGTCCGATTCCAGGTCATCAGCTACCCATGAAAGGATATACAACAATTTAGAAATCCTCATTGAAATCCTAAATGTAGTGCATCATATTGCTATGCAAACTGTGGCATATTAGTAAAACATGATGTTTACATAAGAAACCTTTTGTAATATAATTTATTTTAATCTTCAACATTGTCATTAGTCAACATTGTCTAATGGACCACAAACTGACATAGCCCCAAAAATGGATTATACATTTAGGTGAATGTTGTGTACACAAAGAAAATACTTTATAGGGGTGGTCCATATCAGATGCTCCGCAGATGCTCATCTTGTCTTTAAATATTCTACTCAATCTAACCCTAATCCTAACTTCATAATTAACCCAAAACTTAAATCCAATCGTACTCCTGCTGTTTGGTTTCACCAGGTAAAAACTGTTAACAGTTAAAGTATCTGTAATCTGTAGCGGACCACTAAAGCAAATTTTGATGAATTAAGCACTGTAGTAAGTAGTGCTGAAGACAAAAGTGGGAGGTGGAAGTCTTGCTCAATTCAATATATTTACATACTAACCCACCTATTAATTTCTTAAATGTTAATAAACTCAGTAAAGCATACATTTTTGGCTTCACTGAAGCCTAGCACTAGGAGTTGTATTTGTATGTACAACTTGTATGTAGTTGTAATCTTGTATTTTCTTTGTTTATGCTTTCTTTTCTGTTTTTCCTCACACAGTGGGTGCTTCACCAGAGGCCCAACCTCAGGATCACCTTTTGAAAGACCCGGTTTGTAACCATTTATCCATGATGGAGTTTGCACTGAAAATATGTCAAATAATGGTCATGTCAGTTATAGTGGTCTTGCATTTTGTCAAACCTTATGGGTTTTTGTAAATGATTATCACAGCATTAATATCACTTTTAAAATTACATTTGGTTAAATATCTAGAGGTTTTAACCAGTTTTTGCTGTTGAAAAAGGCCAACGGCTCCCTAGCAGTACCACGGCAGCTCACAGGGAGGCCACTGCACTAGAAGAAATTGGGGGGCAGGCTTTATACTCTTGATAGTAGTGGATTTTACTGCAGTGCAGCACTAAACGCATAACAAAATTTTTCCAGACGGGTTTGTGATTGAGATTACATCTAGACTAATTGCAAGCTCACTGACGGTGTAGTGAAAAGGAGTGTTGTTACTCCAAATGGTCTGTAGCCTAGATACCAGAGAGGACAAAGCGAAGAAAATAATTAAGCATTCTGCTATTTTTATACATCATTGCAACCTTCTTAAAGGACGTAACATCCAAAAGAAATGGCTGAAATGTATTTGCACATGTCAGCCTAATTTGTGAAGGGACAGCCAATGAGAACTCAGAACAATTAGAACATCTACTGTAACTTTTTTTACTTAAGGGAGCAGAGCATACAATACATACAACGAGCTACATACAGGTTCTTTAACTCTACCCTCCACTAAAATACAATGTATGTTGATTTACTATAGTGGTACTGAAGAGCAGTGTGATGACCAAAAAACATATTACATTCTTTCGTCAGATACTTTATCCAAAATGACTTACAATTTCAGGAAACACTTAGGTTTTTAGGACAGTATGAGAACCAGAGGAGAGTTCTAAGTGCTAAAATCGATATGTAGGGA
Organism: Clupeocharax schoutedeni; assembly: GCA_037974565.1. NCBI lineage: Eukaryota > Metazoa > Chordata > Actinopteri > Characiformes > Alestidae > Clupeocharax > Clupeocharax schoutedeni. Next base: position 8,661 of record JBBPDH010203402.1, read on the forward strand.
GTAGTACAAGAAGATAGATTCCACCAGTGGGAATCATGAATGAGTAGAGTCTGGACTAGGTTTGCCTGGGTGTAGGAATGGCAGAGCCATATTAATCAATGTATTTGAGTAACTGGTCAGAAATAGAATGCCTGTGATTACCTTGTCCTCTGAGGTGATATGGGCGAATTCGCTCAACAATGTCCACACAGATCAGTGCAAATAGTACCAGAGAGACAGGCAGCTCAGTAAAGACATCATAGTGAATCCCTGTATCTACCTGAACCTGCCCAGACATGGTGAGGGCAGAGGAGAGAATGAGAGGGAACAGATGAACACTAAAAACCTTTCAACACAGGCCCATGATAGTGCTTGGAGAATTTAGGCTAATGTACCAGAAAGCAGTTACACGGATACAATATCTTAAAAGAATGGTGGCTTTGACTATAATACTGGTAAATAATTTTACCAGTATTATAGTCAAAGCATAAAAGAATTATGTGTTGGTTGTTACAGTGTGTTATATCACTGAAGAGACGGCGCCAATTTATCACGTAATTCACAAACTCATATGAAAGCCATAATCAACGTCTTGTGTGGTCTGTGTTAGAAATGACATTACAACATGTGCTACTCTACCTTTCAGTAGGAAGTAAGAAAGGCTTTTGAACATACATTACATGCCATTACATGCCTTAAAAGAATGCAAATTCTTCTTGGAGTAAATTGAAAGCTTGTTCTTGTTACATCAAACTGACCAAAGGTCACTTTACCTTTGAGCTGGCCAGAAGGATGGCAAAACACGGTAACGTGGTGAGAAGCACATAGGCGAGTGGCACAGGCCTCCTGAGAGTGCACAGGGCTGAATGTTAACATTTTAAATAAACGCTTATTTAACCATCTCATACAAAAGGAACTCATCAGATGCACTGCTGAACAGACAAAAGCTTAGGCCGCCACAAAAATGATATTTCAAGAAATTAATTGTCGTAATGTAAACAAAGTAATTCAGATGTGAAATTATTAATTGCAGAGAAACTTAGACTGCGATTTCTTTTCTTTGCTGCTAAAAGTGATGTCTGGAAATTAAAAAAAACAAAAATAAAAACACTGCTACATCTTAGAACACTCTGCATGTACATTTCTGGCCTGATTTTTTTTTTTTTAGCATTTTCTCTATAGACATTAAACTTTTCGTTCCTATCACCACCACTGTGTACAATTGCCTAAAACGTTCCCTTTTAAACCACTTAATTGATTATGCATACATTTTGAAACACTGGTGGAATGGATTGCCAACATGCCAATGAATATCAATAGGAAAATGGATTGGAATTCTGCCTCTTTAAGTATTCGTGTTAGAATTAGAATAGAGCAGCCCAGTATTTGTAGCTGTGATCCCACAATTTGTTCAACTAATCCGTTATTCATTCAGTTTTGTTTATAATTTCACACAGATGTGCTGCTGGTGGAACTCCATGCAGTTCCTGCAGCTGTTACACGCAGAAGAAGAATGAAAGCTTGCAACATATGAATTCATTTAAAAACCCTGAAATTAGCAGATACTGGAAATCCATTCTTTTGCTTTAATGATTGAAAAATGGTAAATTAGAAAACATTGTTTGGAAAACACTGGGACACGCCCTTGCATTTTCTACTTTAGAATTCAAAAAAGGTAATGTGAACTCACCAGTTTGTAATATCTGTGAAGAACCTTCTGGATTTCAGGATGAAAAACTTGAGTGGCACCCACACAAACAGGGTCACAGTGGTCACATACGCTATGGACACCGCCACCACCAGCCAGTACGCTGTGGTATCACCAGACCTCACGAACTTCATGAGGGAGGCAAATCGCTCCAGAAGGACAAAGATGGGCACACACAGACATGCAAACTGCAGCACCTCGTACACCATCAACTTGACCATCCTCATGGAGGGCATCATCAATGAGTTTGTGTGTGTATGTAAAATCCCCAAAGATAGTCAGTGTGACCATTTCCCACATATACACGAATGACTGTCACACTGGACTCTGGACACTGCTTACACTGCACTCTTTTTATTGCCATAGTGATGAAGCAGTCATGCTTTTTTTATGGTGTTGACAGAGTCCACTTCAAACTGCAAATTAGTCCCGATTTGTAGCTTTTGAAACAAAAATGAAACTGTTTTTGCTTATTTACCAAGATTGTGATTCTGACAAGGCTAATATTCTGGAAAGGTATAAACATCAGTAAAAAGGCCACCACATTGTACATGACCCCGTTTCAACCATCTTATTCCTGAATTAAACGACTATTATGCCATCAAGACTGACACCTGCTCAAGATTACAGTGTGGCAGTTTGCCCTTCATTCAGAAAGTAATCGTGCATAGGCTGCAGGCTGAGGAAGTGGATCTTTGTGAATGTGATGGTTTATGTGACATCACAAAAACTGAATTCAAAACAAGCAGTTTATAGTTTGTTTATATTTAGACTGTAGAGTGGGAAATAAACAATACATTTTGACACTCTGACAGTGTTTACATACAACTTTAAAACCTTATTTTAAACCCTTACAAAAAGGCATACATATTTCACAAAGTATTCAAAAACAAAAAGGTGCGATCACATGTGACTTCCTTTTTTGCGTGATCACATTGGTTCCACACGTAAAAAATGAACATAGCATGCAAACATGTCTTCTTTACTAGCAAAATTCACTTTTCCTCAATATAGTCCCTTTAACAAGTATGTATTTCTATATCATTTTACAGCCTTTATGCTCATTATGACAAAACAAAAAAATATCCAGTCTTGCAAATATTGCATAAATGGCTATTCTATGACTATACCACTTGAATCGAAATTTAGATATGTGCTTATTTAGCCCCTCCCTTAAAAAAAAAAAAAAAAACCATCTCATTTATCGACTGGAGTTCACTATTAAAACTCTGAAACACACCATAATGTTGACTGTACACCGGGCCTAGTTTTATTGTGAGTACTAATAATTCAGAAGATTCAGAGTACAGAAATAACGGGATACATTTAACAGAACTGATACAGCGACAAACTTTAAAACATGAAAACAAAAAAAAGTCATTTTGCCCTATGAGTTAAGTTTACATCAGGAGCACCAAAAAAAAAAACCAAACACACACACATCTAAGGACTGTGTTAGAACTGGTTCAGTCAACAGTTTTCAAGCGATTCCCAAATGACACGCTCCATCCACAGCAAAGCTACAGAGAAGAAGCCAGTGTTGAAAACACAACGGATGCAAATAAGCTTAAAAGACTAGCTTCACTGTCAATAATCTGAAACCGAGCATGAAGTTCTTCTTTCACATACACAGTCCAACTGAAAAACCCAAAAGACGTGTGGCATGTTTGCCTTTTGAGGTACATCTATGTCCCTAAACGGTTAATGGTTAAGTCCAGTTTAGCCCCTTGCATTCTATAACTGAAAGGGTTTGAGTTGATGTGTGCTGAAATTGGAGACGGTCAAAAGGGTAAAAATCAAATATTTACAACCTTCCTTTCCCACGTGCCCTTCTAAAAGAAACAGCAGCAGCTCTATCTAAACGGTGGATTTCTCATCCATGCACATCTATGTCTAGACAGTATATTCTTCTTTTCTCGGTCTCATGAAAGTACAGAGAATTAAAAATAAATAAAAACATCATAATATGAAGATGGTATTAACTTAACACTGTATGATAAAAATACTTCAAGACACTCCCAGAAACTGCAGGGAGGAGATTCATTGAATGGACTGCACCAGTCTGTCCATGGGGTGGGGTGGGGTGGGGTGCTGTGCTACACAGTCCAGAAGTAGAGGCAGAATGCTGTCCAAGAATACGAGCATGAAAATAATACACAAGCATACATGCACACTTTCGTATGTGTGGTACATGGTCAAGCTTGGAAACGACAAGAATAAGGAAATGCTCCCCACTAAAGACCCTTGCAACAACCACCAGTGACTACTGGGACTCTCACAGCAGTAGGGTAGAGATTTTGTACAACATATGCATGCTTTCTTCATGAGTGTTTTCCAGTTTTAATGAAATAAGGCTCCAGTCTTTTGTGAAAATTACATCATAGCGGATGAGTCAGAAAATTTAAAGATCATTGACCTTTCCCAGGTACATCCACTTTCCTGCTGTTTGACTCCAACCGATTTAGAGCAGTGTTGATCAAAATGTTGATTACATTTAACAATATTTCACATTTCTGCAGTTGCACACCTCCTTATTCTTTTCTTATAATTTAAAATACCTGCAACTTTCTATTGGCTTCAGTCAGTGTGTTTTGAGTGAACTGGCTGTTCTTTTAGGGGAATGTGCCAAAATAATTGTTTGGGATAACAGACCACACCTCACAGGTGTGACAGAGAGATTAGGTTCAAAGCAGAAAGCATTCCTTTTTTTTCCTTCTTCACATAAACTGATACTATTCAGAGAGAGAGAGAAAGACATGCTGATAGCCTTTCTTCATACACAGATCAGTAGTCAGTATCTGGCATCTTTTTACAAATGGTCAGATTCAGTGTTTCTGAAGATGCTTCTTTAGTGTCTGGATGCATTACTGAAAAAGAAAGCGAAAGCAATTGAGGAGATATTTCAAGAAATATATACTACGGCTGAACATAGACCAGTCTGTACCTGTGACCTTTAGTCATATTCTTTTAGTGTCAGGCTGCATTAATGACCTGGTTGTTCGTAGTGTGTGTTAATATGAGAAGAGCTAGGAGAGTAGTCTCTATGGGTCCTATAACAGAGCCTTTTCTGGGTAGGGGTTCTGTTGGGTGTCTGTGTGGTTGGTTAGGCTCTGGGTGGCAGGGGTGCTGTAGCTGGGTGTTTGGGCCATGCCTGGCTGCCCACTGGCTGCATTCTGGTAAAGCTGAACTTCTGCAGGGGGCATACTACCTGGAGCAGTGTTGTACACAGGAGGCTGGCCCATATACATATGAACATCACTGGGGAAAAAAACCCAACAAACACCAAGTTAATCATCTGTTAACTAAGGCCTGGGTGATGGTTTGAATTATTTTTTTCCATACTGATCATGGATATTTACTGTATAGCTGATATAATGGTTGCTTTGAGTCCAGTATCACATTCTGAGTTGTTCAGAGTTCAATCATATGAATGTGTGTGTATACTTGAGTACTGCGTGTTTCAGGTGCCAGTATTTTAACACAAATTGTTATTCACTGTTTTTCATAAAAACAGACAAATTACAGGACACCCACTGAATGACAAAGCAATTTTATCATTTAACACGAGTGTAAATGTGGTAGGTATATATCTTAACACTTGACTACTCAGAAACATAAAAGTCGTAATGTGAGGACCACCTAGTGTGCAATAATACCTGGGGGCTGGCTGGCCTGACATAGTGGCTGGGGCCTGGTTCATGGCAGGAAGCTGCTCCACAGTTACAGTGTAACCTTGCACACCTGTGCCAGGCACTGGATACTGACCTGGAGCAACCTGGCCAGGATAAACCTGTAATACAAACACACACACACACAACAAATAACATACCTAACACAAGGACCCAACACTCCAAAATAACTTTACAATATTAGTGCAATAGCATTTCTGTGATCCTTCCAAAAATTTCAGGGTCTATGAGATAATCAGATTATGCCCCTCACTGAACACTTCTTACCTGCTGGGAGGTGTTAGGCTGCTGCATATAATACTGCTGGCTCTGAAGCTTGGCGTACATTGCATACACTGGATCTTCGTTCATCAGTTTGGCATACAATGAGAGCGCCTCCATAACCTTCACGTTGAGCTCAGACAGCTCTGAGTGCTTCCTGAAAGCACATGCCACAAGCACAATCAGTGAAGAGACAGTAGAAAACAGATTCTGCATTTCTAAACATTTCATAAACTACACAAGTGCAGTACAATATATTGTACTGTATTTTAAACCTATATATATATATATACATATATATATATATATATATATATATACATATACATATATACATACATATATACATACATATATATACAC
>JBBPDH010203419.1:0-14659 GCA_037974565.1 Clupeocharax schoutedeni
CTTTCATATATTTTGATGTTCCTCTGTTCTGTTGTGACAATAAAAGAAACAAGTTTCTTTTTCAAATGCATTATCATTATGTCAGTTAAAACTCATAAATAACTACAAATAACTAATATTAGGGAAATCTGTTAATGTTTTGTTGCGCGTTTCTGAAAAAAAATATATATATATATCGGCATCTCGGATTTTAAAACCAACAAATATTTGTATCCGTATTGGCCTTCAAAATCCTTTATTGGTCGGGCTCTATTGTGAGCATCTCTGGAGAGACTTCTACTAAGCTGGAAACAAAACAGTAGAGATGACTAAAACATTATTATCTTGTCCAAAAGCAGACACCTTCTTATCCTACATTTCTTCTGAAATCTGTCCTCCATTGTGTTAGAATCAGACATTAGTCTTCTGGTAGGCACTAGTGGAATATTGCTGTGATTGGATTGCCTTCAGCCATAAGAGCATTGGTGCGGTTACCTATTGATGTTGGGTGATTTTTACTGCTCTCCAAGTCATCCCAAAGGTTCCTTTGCTCTACAGCCCAGCACTAGAGGGCTTCACACTGCTCTAGCAGGTGGGAATTGTAAGCTTAGATTTATTTGTGGTTGCTCCAGAGCTTCTCATTCAGTTGGCAAGACTTTTAAATAGAACCTGTGCAAGCTGTGTGTGCTGAGAGGTTAAAGTAGCTTGACGTTCTGCATCTGTGTTTTTTTTAACAGTGAAGGTCATAAAGATTAATGGCCCTTGAACCATAATTCATCTCTCCTTACAGCGGTTTCTGGATGGATCACATGTAAGCAAAAGGTGTGATTCTGCTGCTCAGCTTCTGCTTAGAGGCTGTAGGGAGGAGTTCATTGAGAACCCCAGGGTGAAAGTGGAGGTGAACACCACACTCAGCAGCTCACAGGTCGCCCCCAGAGACATCTCCATTCAGCTGCGGCCAGGTAAGGAAGAGGGCCAACCAAGACAAGATACAGGCTACACTTTATCTCACCCCCACAGACACGTCCCACATAAACCATTTTAGTGCTTTTTAATTCAGTTTTTGCATGGTAGCATGGTTTTATAGGCATTCATTTAAGCCTGGAATAATATTTTCAAGGGTGAATCCTTTGCCCCACAGCATTTTTTTGCTGTTATATCAAAATGTTAACTTCTGAGATTTTTGCTTGCATTTTTAAAACAATTCAAATGTGCTTTCTGAAAATTGAAATATTGTGGTGAGCACTGAAGAACGGACCAGTTTAGAATAAAATGTAATTGGAGAGCATTGTAAAGTTAAGGACATTTCGATCTTCTCCTGTAGGGTTACAGTTTCAGAGAAGATCTTGTCACTACAGCGACAAATGATGTTATGCCTAATTAGGCCTAATCTGTGTCTAAAAGTAGAGCAGCCTGTGAGATGTGGCTGGTAATGATGTCTTTTTCTGTCTCAGGCAGTGAGGCGAGCTTCATTGTGGAAGTGAAGCAGTTAGAGCGCTACCCCGTGGACCTGTACTACTTGGTGGACGTCTCGGCCTCCATGCAAGACAACCTGGACCGCCTGAAGACTGTGGGAGTGACCCTTTCTCACCGCATGAAGGAACATTCCAGCGACTTCCGAGTGGGATTCGGATCATTCGTGGACAAGCCAGTCTCACCCTACATTGATGTGCACCCTTCTAAAATCTCAAACCCTTGCAGGTAAGTCGTTCCCATTGCATGCCATTAGCTGATACACCCTTGAGGTGCATGCAGAAGGATTTACATTATATGGACAAAAGTATTGGGACACCTGACTATTGTATTAGCATGCATATATTGCATATATTGCATTGCATTGAATTGCATTGAAATACATAGACTGTAATACGGAGTTGGTCCACCTATGCAGCTATAAAAGTTTCCACTCTTTTTGAAAGGCTTTCTAAGGCTTTCGATTTTGGAGTTTCTGTGGGAATTTGTGTCCGTTCATTCTGTAGAGCATTTATGAGGTCAGACACTGATATTGGAAGAGAAGGTCTGGATCATAATCTCCGTTCCACTTAATCCCAAAGGTGCTGGATGGGGTTGAGGTCAGCACTCTGTGTGGCCAGTCAAGTTCTTCCACACTGAACTCCTCCAGCATGTCTTTATAGAGCTCGCTTTGTGCACTGGGACACAGTCATGCTGGAATAGAAAAGGTTCATCCACAAACTGCCAAAGTTGAATGATCAACCCTTAAGTTTGGCTTTCACTGGAAATAAGGGATCTACCCCAGACCCGGCATAATAGGTATTGTCCCAATAGTTTTGTCCATATAGTGTAGATTACTAAAATAAGCCTTTTTCAATATCTTGATTAAACCAACTTCATTTATGTTTCCAAGGAAGCAGAACTTGAAAACTGATTCATATTGCAATTGTGTTAAAAGGGTTAACTATAGACGTGTCAAACAGTACATTAATTAAGGCAAGTCATAAGTTCTGCCATTAGTCAGTTTGTTTAGATATAACTTTTAATGCACCATTAGTAGAGTTTCCTTTTAAAACACTCAGATAGAAAATGACAAGTTCTGTAAAATATAGAAACCTGTTTTAGAACGTATGAAACGGAAGCTCCTGTAAAGGTGACGTTACTTGATCTTCCTGCAGAAACAGAGCAGAGTTTATTTTCACCTGTGTGAAACTGGGCTGAAATGCAAACACAGTTATGTTGTTTTTCTTATGGAGGAGGCATTCTTGAGAAAGTGAAAACATTTGGAAGCAGGTGCAGGGTGACTGAAGGTTATCACCCCACCCTCAGTACAGAGTAACCTGATTGGTCCGCTGAAGCAAAAGTAGTGTTCTTATGCAGTAAGCTCGAAAACTTGTAATGTATAGTTAACGTTTTGATACTTTTACTGTATAGGAGACATAAATGGAAGCTGAAAGGTTAACTTTTGTAAATGATGGTCGATTTAAGAAGTTAGGTCCTGTGGTGGAAGTATTCAGTTCGTTTCTCTGTTCAGGTTAAAGTCCGAAAACACTTCCTTTTAAATGTAAGTACATTTTTAGAAACCCTTTTCTGTGGCTGTATGTCAACAGCTTTACCAAATGAGCTGACCCTTCTCTAAGACTTCCAAAGATTTAGAAAAGAGGGGACCTGTCTGCATCTGAAGGCCACGTACAGAACATTGGGATTTTTTGGCAGCCTTGAAACACCTACAGGATACAGATAACAGCAAAACACACAGATAGCGATTCAAATGATAGAACATTTTGTTAATATATTGTTATTATTTCTTTTTGCATAGCCATGTACTGTAAAATGGTGCTTGTTTTGAGTGACTTTCCATTGAAATGTCCCCCTATCGCTCCCCTCTCGTGTCTCCTTTTCAGGAAATGAGTAGAAATTCCAGCACCCCTTCAAATTGTTCATGATACAGTTGCTAAGCTATAATTTGAGGGTCTAGGAAAGCAATGGGAAAGTAAAAGGAAAGGGTTGCCTTGCTTGAATCATATTATATGCATCACTATGAGCCCTGAAGAAAATAGTGGGGTAAAAAGTAGGCTACTGAACTTTTAAATGTGGTGAAAAGGTCTCAAAAATGTAACTGTACTTTAGTAGGGTAAAAATGACCATACTAGGGTTAGGCGTTGGCTAGTTATTATTTGGACAGTTGTATAGATGCTCTGACTGCAGTATCTTGGTTAAATAGTTGACTCCGATTTATGCTGTTTTTCAGGTAAAAAACAGTTGTGGAGTTCTTAAGCACTGATGTACATTGCTCTGGCTAAGAGCGTCAGCTAAATCCCGTAAATGTAAATGTAAATTGACTTACAGGCATGTACTTTTTTGTATTATCTATCACTTTTTAGGATCTCGATACAAAAGTTGCACTGACGGGCTGTAAGCTCATAAATATGAACTGTAGGACTGTAAGACTGTAGGACTGTAACTGAATTACATAAGACATGGCTTTGAGAGGCTGCAGACTTGTGAGCGCTAATCCCTCGAAAATTAACAGCTTATTATTTGAGCCCCATACAATGATCTTTTGTCGAATGTGACACAGAGGGGGAAAAGGCTGGGAATCACGGATCCTGTAGGCATTTTATAAAGGCCAGCTTTTGTTAATATGCTTTTGTCAGCATTTTTGGAAGGGCTGTCGAAGCCTGTCAGAGTGGCTGTTAGAGTGTGAGACTTAGAGTGGATGACTAACGAGTTTCTTATGCCCATGAATAAGTCACGTTTGAGCCCACAACAGAGGGAAAGGTTAAAAATGAAAAAAGGTTGTCTTTTCTTTTTTTCTTTTGCTTTTGTGATTCATTATATACATTTTTTAGAGAAGAAACATACGCTAGAAGGCTCCAGTGGTCTTTTGAAGCATTGCTGGAAAATGCTGCGACTCATTTGACTAACCCCTTGAACTCACTGAAGTAGGTCGGGGGAACACCAGCACATTCCATGATGATCTCATTCATTGTAATGTGGGAATCTGGTCCAGAAAGACCCGTGTAATCTCGGCTCCCTCTGCAGCCTCCCCTGATCTCTTTGTTTATGTCTTTTTGTTCCCTCTTTTCTTCATCTCTATTTTTTTGCTTCTTTTCTTTGCTTATTCCTTTCACAATGTCTTCTCTCTCTCTCTCTCTCTCTCTCTCTCTCTCTCTCTCTCTGTCTGTCTGTCTGTCTGTCTCTGTCTCTCTGTCTGTCTGTCTGTCTTTCTATCTTTCTATCTCTGTCTCTCTTTCTCTGTCTGTCTTTCTATCTCTCTCTCTCCCTCTCTCTCTCTGTCTATCTCTCTCTCTCTCTCTCTCTCTCTGTAGGGATTATGAAGTTCATTGCCGGCCAGCCCATGGCTTCATTCACGTCCTGCCCGTCACAGAGAACATGACCGACTTCAAGCATGTGATCCAGCAGCAAAGGATCTCTGGCAACATGGACACACCGGAGGGAGGATTCGACGCCATGCTGCAGGCAGCTGTGTGTCAGGTGAAAATGCAAGCCTCTCTCTTTATGGACGTGTTAGTTGTGTGTTATGGCCTCTTATCCCCCGTCCTCCCATATGGAAAAGAAAAATATAGAACTTTTTATACAAAACCTTTACTGCCAGAAACAACTCTTACATGTACCACAAAAGTGGCCCAGTTCTCCTCGTCCTCATGGATAAATAAAGCACACATCTACAATGCTTATATGTTGCCAAGCTATATAAGTTTCATGTTGTATGCATTTAATATGCATTTTACATACGAGGTTGTAATACAGCATATTTAAACACAATAAATTGTAAGTAGATCATTTCCATATGGGCAGGTAGCAGGGCAGGAGGGGATGCTGATGGAATCTCATGCCAGCCCAAACACCTGACCAACCTGAATTTACCATCGGCCCACCTGGCAAATGCCCGATGGCCAGTCCAGCCCTGGCATTACATTTACATTTACGACATTTATCAGGCGCTTTTATCCAAAGCGACTTCCATTACCTATCTACAGGGGGCAGTCTCCCTGGAGCAACTGAGGGTTAAGGGTCTTGCTCAGGGACCCAGTGGTGGTATGCTGAAGGTAGGATTCGAACCCATGACCTCTTTGTCCGGAGGCACTACCTCCACTGGCAGGCAGTAGTGATGTTTTTCTGGAGTGTTCATGAAGGAACTATTTAGAAACTCGTGACTCAACTTTGAGTTTAACACCAGTGACTTGGACTTTGACTCGAGAATTACGACTTGAGACTCGAGAGCCGCTTTGAAAGAACTGTATTTGGGTGCAGACTGGCTACTTTTCATGTAATTGAACTGATTTCCAGCCACAACTGTATAAATCAGCTATGAATATATATAAATTTGCCATAACTTTGTCAACAACGACAATTGAGCTCTGCTTAAAAGGAGTGAGACAAGTCGGTGTTTACACCAAACCTGAGCTTGCTCCACTGGTTTTGTTATCTTCTGTTATTTATGAACGTTATCCCCTGTGGTCGTTTTGGTTTGTGGTGTTTGTTAGATTTCAGTTTGTCAAAAATCAAGAGGAATAACTCTGAGCCTGCTTGACAGGATTGGCAGCACAGAGCAACACTATAATGGTTGCTATAATGGTAGTAAGATATGAATTTCACTCTCAAAAATAATCAAAATGATAATCCTGTAGTTTGTTCATTCTGTAGTTTAGTAGTATTTCATTCATATTCAGTTATTTAGTATTTGTTTTGTAAAGGTAATAAAATAATACATCAAATGTAAAGAAATATACTGCATTGTTTATTTAATGTATTATCAAATATGACTCACCTGCTGTCATTAAATAGGTTACATTACTGTTAACATGAATTTTTTTTAAACATGTTTAGGATAAGACTCAACATGAAACACAGGACTAGCGACTTTCCTGTATCGATGTGAGACGTCCTTCTGGAGTGTTGATGCCTATTTCTTGCAACTCAGTGACACGTTCCCACTGAGTAGACTAATCATCACAGAGTTGAAAGTTTGTGAACAGTTAAGAATTTTCCATATTTCTGCCTAAATATGATATCATCAGAAAGTAAATAGAAAGAATCCAGTGAAAAAAAAGAGAAATATTATTTTTGGCCATTTATTTACAAGGGAACTCCATGTGTTTTTCTGTTCATACCTATTACACTATCTTGGCTCTTGTAGTTGTTCTGTGCTTCCTGTGTGTATCCATCTTGAGATCAAAAGCATTATTTGAATGCCCCAAGTGTGTGAATCCCATATAGGATCCTACAGTCATGCTGTGGTTGGCTGGACCAGCGAGGCGACTGCTAGTCTTGGGCCAAATTGCATAATTAATGCAGATTCTTCATCAGAAATCTTTTTTAGTCCGGAAATCCGACCCACAGAGGGTTTACAGTCCAGTTGTGGTTGATTGGACTTTTTCGACTGTGTCATGGTTCAAACCAAGAACTGCAGTCTACTAAAAGATACAGTGTGGGATTAAGGCTGTACCACATCCAGCTTTAGCTCAAACCACATCCGAATCTTCATTAAACCAGGGCAGATGTGGTTTAGGGCACAGGATGACTTAAGTAAGCTACACATCTCACTACTGCATGCAGGCGTTTCAGGTTACACCAGGGCTGATATTCACAAAGCGGTTACAGTTTGGGCAGCTGGTGGTCTTGTGGTTAGGGAGAAAGTTCATGGGTTTGAATCCCAGGACTGCTGGTGGCACCACTGAGGTACCCTTGAGCATGGTCCCCACACACTGCTCCCCATGCGCTGTGTTCCCGCCTTCCCGCTGCTTCACTTGTTGAATGGGTTAAAGGCGTTAAATGTGCAGAGAATGAATTTCGTGCTATGGCGTGTACACATGTGACAAATCGTCACTTTACACTCACTGTACTTTACAATTAACAATTGAAGTCAGTAACCTAATTCAAACCAAGTCTTTGTGGCCTCAGTGAATGATCTTGAAGGACTTTGAGCAGGTTGTGATGCATTCGGAAACAAGTTTTTGGGTGAGCATTAACTTGGCATTAGTGTTTGTTAGCAACATGTCTTGGCTCAGTCGTCCCTCACCAGCTTTGAGCCGTTGATTGCTTAACAACTTTTTGAGGCTTGAGGCAATGACTCAGGTATGTTTGTGTAATACATACTTGAAGGCTATACGCATCACAGCTACGTTAGCATGTATTGGCCTGGGCTGAGGGGAAACATGCTTAAATGAGATTTTTTTGACCAAACCATCACTTTATGTTAAAGTGGCTGTATTTAGACCACAGTAAGTGCACAGGCTTGTGAATAATGTATGGGAATGGATAGACACTTACCCCCTACCCCACAGGAATTAAGTACAAACAGCCTCTTCATGACCATGCAGGGGGTCTGAGTCATTCTGTGTCACCGATACTGGCATTGCTTTTTACTGGTATTATTAGTAAGACCCAGGGTGGCTATGCCAGCCAGTTTTCTGACACAGTGTGGGGTCTGATTCATGGCATTGTATTGAGGAGTGATAAATTACTAGCAGGCTGACTAGGCTCATAGCAGTAGTCCTTTTGTACCCGTTTTTTTATGTAAATCACTGCCTGCAGCTGGTGCTTTATTTGCTTTACAACTGCTTTACACCTAACCTTGATTCAGCAGAATGACAGATAACTACCGCTGCAGCTCTTTCTCTCGCTTTCACAAACTGAAACGGAAAGCAGCACCAAAGCACCACTAAGGAAGGACTCGTGTTAGACAGGTTGTGAATAAATAACTAAGGTCGTAGTTAATGCTTAAGCCTTGTTTTCCTTCTTTCTCTTTGCTTGTTTGGTTGTGTGTTGTAAACTGGTTTGGCCACAGAGCTCGACCTTCCAGTGTTTCATAGGAAATAGAGAGGCGGCACATAAATCAGGTCGCTGGATGCCTGCTAGGGGTTCCCACATGTTTCTAAAAGCAGAGCTTCGTTTTGCAACTTAATTATAGTTCTCATGGTGAATGGTGTTGAGACTGCTAAATCTGCTCATATGATGCCTGCTTTTGAACATAAACCGTTAACCAGACCATCATAAAAGCCCAGTTGTTAAGCCTGACGTAACACGTGGTCAGATAAGTGTGATGTCATTCACTGAAGAGGGCCCACATAGCCTGAAAAAAGCAGACTACATAGCTAAAAACAGTAGAAGCCAATTTGACGCCTAAAAATAGTCCATACTTTCACCACTTTAGTGTCAGAAACCAAATAAGCAAGTCTGTTGATTGGCTGCCTATTCAGGCATCTGATGATGTAGGCATACAATTAGCACAGTTCTCATGAAGTCCTATTTTGATTACTTTTTAACAATCAAATTTACTCGATTTTCTTTTTACCCCAGATGTAATCGATTAGATAGGACGCGTTTGAAGTGTTTCTGTAAAAATTCTTAACCTGCTCAAACTGCTCCCGGATCTTTATTAAGGTCATAAAGACTTTGTGTACACCAGCTTTGATGTTGTCTGAAATGGCTGCTTGTAGTACAGAAGTTTTGCTCATTTTTGTACCTCATGCTGAGTTTAAAACCACATCCACAAGTCTAATTGGGCGACTATTGTTCAACATTAGCCTCACAACTGCCATCCTAAACTAAAGAAGCCTTTAAGTAGATTAAATTAAATCAAAGAAACCACTTTTGGACCCTAAACATGTCTTGACGGATCAGCTTTATTTAGCGCAAGGGGAAAAATTCATCCTGCCTTTTAAAAAAAAATAAGGAATCATTTTTGCAGGAGGACATTGGCTGGCGTCCTGAGGCCAAACACCTCCTTCTGGTCATGACCGACCAGCCGTCCCACCTAGCCCTGGACAGCAAACTAGCCGGCATTGTGGAACCCCATGATGGGCGCTGCCACCTAATGGACAACACCTATTCCCATTCTGCCAACATGGTAAGCCCAGGATAGTGCAGAGTTAAATAAAACATTCCATTATTCATGAAATATGTTAATAATCAACAATTATTGAATTAATTAAGTAATAATTGCCATAAACAACTTCCACCAAGCAACATACTTAATGATGAACTATGGCTGCCAAGCAAAGATAATAAATTATACAACAAAACTGTAACTGTCATAAAGCTTGCCGCTGAGATTTAAACAACACTGAACATCATCATCACTGATTTTCTTTCTCAATTTTCATTTCACTCCAATCTCTAGGAGCACCCGACCATTGGGCAGCTGGCAGAGAAGCTTCTAGAAAACAGCATTTACAGCATCTTTGCTGTGGATCAGATGCAATATAAGTGGTATGAGGTAATTTCTAACAAACCAAGATTGTGGCTGTCTTTGTTTGGTAGCCCTGTGATCTAGGGGCCCAGAACAGGTGCAGTCACTGATTGCATTTTTGTTTTTTTTTGTTTGTGTTGACAGGATCTGGTGGATTTTCTTCCAGGAACTTACCTGGGGAAATTACTTCCCAAAGCCCCTAATCTCTCTAATTTAGTGGTGGATGCCTACAAGGTAAAGGAGCTTTGTCCTTTCTGTTTCTGTTTCAGTCTGCACACCTCTGCACACAACATGAATTGCTACTCATTAATAGAGTGCGGAGGACGAATCCTTTCATGTGTGTAAAACACACCCACTGATCTGTGCCCCCATGCTGGTACTTTCCTTTTGGATTCTCGTGGAAGTGGCACATGGGTGTCTAGCAGGACACTGAGTGTTTCCCTGACTCACTGATATGACTGAGTCGCATCGGAAAAACACTGTCGGGGGGATCTTAGGTGGAAAACCAGGAATTTGTTCTGCTGGCGCTCAGCAAGGCCATGCTATAATCTCTACGGAGGCACAAAAATCTATTGTCCTCCTCCTGGAATCTGCAGAGCCCACAGATCCAGCCCAACAGAGGCTTGCATTATTAAAGCTTTCTGATTGCCGCAGTGACAGTCCACCCTGTCCCACTCTACACAAAACAGCTATTTTTAGAACTACTTCTGCACCCCCCCCATTATAAACCTGCCTTTAAGTCTGATTACAGGCTGGAATAATGGAGGCCATCTCTCTCTCTCCCTCTCTCTCTCTGCTTTTCTTTCTTTTTCTTTTTTTCTCTCTCTCTTTCTGTCTTTCTTTCTCTCTCTCTCTCTCTCTCTCTCTCTCTCTCTCTCTCTCTGTAGGTGTTATCTGTTTTGTTTTCAGCCCTTATAATCTGGAGAAATTAGTGAATCTGTTTACATGTAGACACATATCACCACGTCACCATGGGGTTGACTTAATAATGAATGCTGTTTACAATGAATTCACTAATTAATTCATTTTTTTCATTTGTTTTTGATGTGTAGAAAAACTGCAGCTTTCTCAATTCTAAAGTGTGTCCACCATTTGCTTTGCTGTTTGTTTCAGTGAGCTATGAATGGGTACATTTGATAAAGTACACATTTTTGTTGCATACAGAATTGAATAAACCGCCACACAAAGTTCCTTTTTTAGGTGTTTTTCACAGCAAGGCCTTGTCTGTCCAACCAAATGAGTCAAACTCTCTCTCTGTCTCTCGCTCTCTCTCTCTCTCTCTCTCTCTCTCTCTCTGTCTCTCTCTCACTCTCTCTCTTTCTCTCGCTCTTTCTCACTCTCACTCTCTCTCTCTCTCTGTCTCTCTCGGTCTCTGTCTCTCTCTGTCCCTCTCTCTCTCCCTCTCTCTCTCTCATCCTCTCTCTCTCTCTCTCACTCTCACTCTCTCACTCTGTCTCTCACTCTCTCTCTCTCCAGAAACTCCTGTCAGACGTTGGGGTGGAGGTGGGAGTTGAGGACAGTGAAGCACACAGATTCTGGGTCAGTGTGACTCCGCACTGTCCAAACGGATCCACCGTGGCGGGAAACAGCAAGTGCAGCAACGTTCAACCTAAACAAACAGTACGGGAATCATTCATCTTTAACATAGATGTCAGGTTTGCACTACTACTTAGTGTCAGTTATGTGTTTTTAATGTTATCAGCTTCTGAGGCACTAAGAATATGCAAATCAGCCTTTAATAGCCCAGATATGATTTTGATTAAAAAGATCTTTTCAGCGGTAGAGTCAATATTTAACCACACGTTACTTAAGAATATTTTCTTTGCATTACGTGCCATGCTAAATAGTGAGATGCAAGTGGTAATAACCCATAAATTTGTGTTGAATCAAATTGTTTTACTGAAAAAATGCACTTGATTAAATTGGTTGAAATGTGTACATCGTTTTTACATTCCATCAACACAGTCTGGTCTACAGCTTTCTAAATACACATTTAAACCAACAAAATTAACTACATCACTTAAAGTGCATCTGAGCCATGGTACAATTAAGTATATGGTGTTTTGTGCATATTGTGCTGCTCTGCCCTATTTTCCAATTGAACCTAAAGACCTGGAGTTAAAAGAAAGCTTGGTAACACCTTGCAGTAACTCATTAATAAACCATTAACTGACCATTACTGGCAATTGACAAATCCTCACTTCTTCTTCTCCCAGTACCTGCATAGGTTTCCATCAGAGCCCCAGTTCATATACGGAGATACGGCTCCTGATATCCTATGAGCATAAAATATTTTTTAGATATAGAGTATATCCACAGAAGTCAAGTTAAAGTTGCTCATAATCTTTACTGCAGATTCATAAAAAGACCAGGGCCAGTAGCTGAATAACTATATGAAGTTATAACTATAATAGTTATACTTCTATAATTGTGTTTAACTATAATAAAGTTATACTTCTATAATCGACTTTAACTATAATAGAGTTATACTTCTATAATTGAGTTTAACTATAATAGTGTTACACTTCTATAATCGAGTTTAACTATAATAGAGTTATACTTCTATAATCGGGTTTAACTATAATAGAGTTACACTTCTATAATCGACTTTAACTATAATAGAGTTATACTTCTGTAATCGAGTTTAACTATAATAAAGTTATACTTCTATAATCGACTTTAACTATAATAGAGTTATACTTCTATAATCGAGTTTAACTATAATAGAGTTACACTTCTATAATCGAGTTTAACTATAATGGAGTTATACTTCTATAATCGAGTTTAACTATAATAGAGTTACACTTCTATAATCGAGTTTAACTATAATACAGTTGTACTTCTATAATCGAGTTTAACTATAATAAAGTTATAACTTCACATGTAAGGTAGCTTTATGCCATGATATTTGTAGTGATCATACATACATACTGGACATAAACATAAAGCTTGTGTCACAAGAATAAAGTTATACATCCTAATAATTTGCTGTAATGATTTGTATTCATGCTTTTAGCCATGTTATTTATTAGTGAGATTTTAAATGTACAGGAAAACACAGTATAACATGTAAAAAGAAACCACACGAACCTGTAAAACCACATAAATAACTGTCATGAACAGTAATTAAAAACTACATAAACTGTAATTAACAACTACATGAACTGTAAATGTAAGCGTCTACCCGTTTTAAGTACTGTTGAACTGATTTGTTCACAAGTTATTAAGGATCAGTTAATGGTTTATTAATTAAAGTAATTTAGAGTGTTACTGTTAACATACACTATATGGACAAAAGTAATGGGACGCCTAACCATTGCACCAACAGTGCCTTTAATGACATTGCATTCCCCCGTTTGCAGCTACAACAGCATTATGGTTGCCGTTCACTGGAAGTAAGGGACCACCTGTCCCAATACTTTTGTCCATATAGAGTTGGTGTCCTTCACAGCACAAGATACAGGCACCTCTTACTCACAAAGACCTTTTACAGAGTGTGTCTCTGTGTTTGGTGTGTGTGCTTGTGTTTGTTTATATGTGTTTGTGTGTTCCAAAGTAAGTTCTTGAGGGGGGATAGTGTGTACTTGAGGAGGCGATTAGACTGCGCTGAGCGGATTATTACATTCCAGTTTACTGGAAACGGCCCCAAATGCTGGAATCACATGACCTTTGTGTAATACAAACTCTCTGTGACAAACAATCTGAAACAAACTCTTTCACTGTGTTACGATAGACTGTCAGGACAAAGTTACACTACAAAGACATTCAAGGCTGTGGTTCAAAGACTTGACTGGAAATTGGCCTTTGTGTTCAGTTGCATTCCTCACGTGATTGTTGTCTTCCAGTTTATCGAAACATCTGACATCTGACAACCTGAAACATTTTGTTTCTCAGTCTCACTCTTTCATTCTTTCTTCTTCTCTCTCCCTCTCTCTCTCTCCCTCCCCCTTCCCTCCCCCACTCTCTTTACTGTTTTCTCCCAAGTCTTTTAATCAATTCAAAGTGAAACTACACTTATTAAGTTAGAGGCTTATTAATAAAGAAAGTCATTTTGTCTAAAACGCCTGCAATATACTAGCAGTTTGTGAGCCATCCTTCTGTCCCTCATTGGAAAGGGACTACAAAATGACCACCACTGACCAGATATTATTCTCTGGAATATTGATGGAAAGTGGTTTATGCAAATTGTGCATTAAGTGACTACAAAATGGATGTTTCTAATAAAGTAAGTGTCATTTTGCTAGTCTCCTTACCCCATATATGGCTTGGCATTTAGCTAGTGTTTTCTTTTTAGAACTGGTTGGATAATGCTGTTGTGCCACATTTCCTTTGGAAGGAATTCCATGTTTATCTGCTCTGCCCTTCTCCCAGGTCTTCTTTAATATCACAGTGGGAATGCATTCGTGTCCGGTCGAGGGCCAGCAGAACGGGCAGGAGGTTCTCTTGGTGGTGAAGCCGGTTGGATTTAACGAGTCGGTGACCGTTCGTGTCCGGCAGGCATGTGGTTGTAGCTGCGGCGAGGCGGGACCTTGCCATGAGGATCCGGAACCTTCCATCTGCAGACCTGGTAGGGCTTGCCATCTTTTATTTTTTAATAGGCCGTCCACGTTTTTGATTAAAAAGTGTTTAAATAGTTAACCTGACTTTTTTAAAAACTCTGTAGTGCAGAGTTTAGTTTCACTCATTCGTTTTGTAATTTTACTGATTCATTTTTTGTGTTTTATTGGCCTCGTTTACACTGTCAGTCAAATGTGACCCAATTTAGATTTTTTGCTCATATGTGACACAGATCGGATCTGTTCCATCTAGGGTTGTCACGGTAACAAAATTTCAGTATTCGGTACCGATGCCAGTGAAAATCCACGGTTCTCGGTACCAATGTCGGTACCAAAGCAAAACACAAAAAACATGAAATGAACAAAATCACTCACTAACTGTAACTTGATGTTAGACAACATATGAAGTCATGTGTAAATGAATGGTATCTTATTGTAAAGCCTTACCAAACTA